>VOQJ01014406.1:13812-38215 GCA_015052665.1 Apistogramma diplotaenia | reverse complement strand
ATTTTAAGTAACAATATATGCTGCAAAGAAAAAAAAAAAAGAAAAGAAAAAAAAATGTCCATCTTAAGAGATTCTGGATTTGACTTAAGTGCACTTAATTGGCACAGGATATTAATCTTAACAAAAGGAGCAAATATAATTGTGCCTCTTCTTCTTCTTCTTGTGATTTCAGTAAGAGATTTTTGGGGTTGGCAGCGGGCATGGGGGCTCACAACCCTTCTGAAAAACATCTCACCTTCCCAACTCCAAGGCACTGCTTAAACTGTAAACATGGCAGATTGATAAAAAAGAAGGATTTGATCATAAAAAGCACAGATGCCAGAGCTCCTGGACGATTGTAGTTGAGACATTTGAAAAGTAGGTCATGGCACATAAAAGATATTTAGGAATAAAAACACATTCGCTTAAGGGGGGGGGGAAAACCCAACTTTGATACAGTACTATAATCTATTTCAATGGCTTACATGCACACCAAAGTATCTGCGTGAGATATATCCGTAAATGTATGTTCGCTGAAGGTGCTTTCCATGGCCATTTATCTCAAAATTAACTACCTATATATAGAAGATTTGATTAAACGCTCTGACCTGAATGTACACTGCAGTCTTAATAACGCTTTTTAATGAATAAAATATATCTCCTCAGCTTAAAGAGCAAGCTTTAACAAACTTTCCTACAGATCACTAGCTCCTATACCTTTTATTATTCTTTTAATATTCATGTGACAGCTCCGTCTGACACGCATTTCCCAGCAGCCATTTTAAACCACCTGTAGCAGTGCAGTGAACGAGGTGAGTCACTGAACAAAAAGCCTCTTCCTGATGAGGCTGGGTCATACTTGTACCGTAGTGTTTGGTGTAGAGGAGCAAACAATCGCTCACTCGGGCAGCTTCCTAAACTAAACAGATGTCTAATTCCTGTTAAACAGAGAAGTTTCTTAAACACTAATGAAGGTGAAAAAACTTGGATTATTGCATTGAGAGTAAAATATTGTTTAGTGATCTGTAGGAAGAATTTCTTGTTCAGCTCCTCTCTCCCTTTGGCCTCGCTTCATACCTTTGTTGCAAAATATACGGTGAACTTTGGCAGAATGTACAGATATAAAATATATTAAGTCTTGTGAGTTCCAGCCGTGCTCTCCAAAGTGCCTGATGAGGTGGAGCCCTCTGCGGTATAGCAGGGTCCCCGTTAGTTAAATCTTTCTACTGGCCCAAGACAAATATGACTTCTATCACACAGAGGGCTGTTCTGCTGCAATTCCCTGGACAAACACTCACGGAAAATAAAAACTCACTAACAAAAGAGCCTAAAAACTAAAATATAATACAGTAGAGTAGATCAATGTGGCAGGAGGGTGACAAACCTCTGACATCCTCCTCCTCATTGTCCCGACATCTCCCACCATCCCTTCTCTCCCCCCTCCAGAGTTGATGTCATACACGCCACACTACCAGCCAAATAAATGAACTCCCCTGTTCCAAACGCCACGAGAATACTATATATTGCAATATAATGGCAATGTAATTACAGAGAAATTAAAGATACCAGTATGCTAATACCAATACAGAACCACTACGTATAAATATCAAATTTGTGTAGTTTTGTAAATCTATGGAAACAGAAGGTTTAGATATAAGCCCGATGAGACAAATAGTTAATGGTTTTGCCTAAACTATAAAAAGGGCAAAGCAGGAAGTTTCACCATATTAATTATTGTATAACAAGGAGACTTTGATTGCTTTTATTATTTTAATCTTTTTAAAGTTCATTGATTCTGCTTCTGAAGCACTGAGGCTCACTTGCCTGCGAGTAAGAGCTGAACCAGTATTTGCCGTTTAGGTCAGAAAACAAAACAAAAAGCAAGACTTCCTGTAACTCTACTATGAATAACAAAAAAAATATTTAAAGAAGCTACTTCGCCCTGGCTTTGTCCCTTTCTAAACGTGTCTAATAATTCTTTGAGCCTTCCCCGAAACTGTAGAAGCCTCAACAAAACAAAAGTGGGGGCCACGAGCCACTGCAGATGGGCGTTCCAGGACTTTATCGTTTCACGTCCCTGCGGCCTGATGGCGGCTATGCAAGAGGCCTGCAAATGATTCGAATCTAAGGTGCTATGTATTTACAGCTTCATTTTGACATATACTATTAGTAAATAATGCCTTCCTCAAAATGTATTGGAGAACCATCAAGGAATGTTAACAAATTTCACAATTAGGAACTAAATAGTTACAACTGAACACAGGTCCACAAAGTAAAATAAATCAAGACAAGAATATATACAGTACAAATTAATAGATGGTATTAACATGTGAAGCTCGTCAGTTGTTTTTCACGACAACTCGAGGGAGAATGTTTTCAGGGGGCCACGGCTGAAACTGCAGCTTAAGGAGTGTAAGTTCGAATAGATTTTAAGATTGTTTTTGTATGCATGTGTGCATGCATGTGTGTGTGTGTGTGTGTCTTTGGATTATGAGTGCTTGAGTGCGGGCTTGCTGAGAGTGTGATGTTCACATTTGGTGCATGCGTTAGCGCTAATTTCAGATGCACTTCCTTCTTCAAACCCAGCTGGGTTTCTCGCACTAACCGGAGCAGCTGTTCTTTCACCAGTTCATGATGCAGTTTCTGTTCAGCGTCATGAAGTAAACCTGGCTGCTGCCTCCGGACCTCACTGACGCGAAAAACACCTGAGGACAGACGGGATCGAGATTTATGTTAGTAACATCTTTAAAAAGGAATATCAAGCTACATCCAGGAGCTGCTTAACTTGGCTTAAAGCAGTGCTTCTCAAATAGTGGGGCGGTGCGCTGCCAGGGGGGGGGGCACGTCTGACCCCGGGGAACCTGATTTTTTATTTTTATGTATTTATTTTTTTGCCGTACTTGAATAAAGTGTAATTGCACATCCACTGGAGTAGGTGGCGGTGGCGAGCTCATTGTCAGAGTTTGCACAGTAAGTAATAGCTCTATGGCAGCCATCTCAAACTCCCGGCCCGCTTCCGGCCCCCATTTGGCCTTTTGAGTTACTTTATTAACATTTCGCTTTCTCCTCCAATTAAGAGGGTTAAGCGGAATGTCAAAAAAATAACTTAAAGGACAAAATTGTACTATATTTTCAACGTCATTTTATTTTAAAGGCGTTATTGGCTGGGACTACTTGCTGGTGCAGTAACATTGAGGTAATCACTGTTTTATATATGGAACTCTCAAGAGTTTCAAGGTTCTGGTGAACAGATTATTTTCTGACTAGGCGGGCTAGCTGCACACCTCTGCAATCAGTGGCTATGCTAAGCAGCTGCCTGCTCTGTGTTCAGACTTCACATGCTTTGGCCTTTTACAACTCTTGCATAACTGACTCACGAGTGCTGTGATTCTTTACCTTGTCATTTCTCTCACAAAGGAACTTCAGCCGCTGAGCTCTTTTGTGCATGAAAACACCGTCCAAGTGGCCAGTCTCCACGGAGCGGATCTCAATGGCCTTCTCTCCCCACCCCATGATCTGGTTCGAGCAGATATGAGCTGCAGAACACAGTGTAACATTAGCACTGGATAAGCCAATTACAGTCTACACAGCTCATGCTGTTGGGTTTGCCCCGTACCAACAGATGTCGGCATCTCGCCCCACTGCAGGACAACATCCTTGATTATGCGCCCGTAGGTGTTGACGTAGACGCCCTCGTCCTCGTAGCACAGCAGCATCTCCATGCCATCTGAGCTGGGCAGGAACACGATTGCGTGCGGTGTCACTTGGCTCTGGATCTGTTTACGATAAAACCCAAAGGGATAAGCTCCCGTCTGTTTCACATACTACTAATTGCTGCTGTCTGAGAGCCATGAAACTTACATGAACGGGAATATAAATGTCATAGTTGTTTCCAGAGTCCACATCAATGGCATGGAAGCCAGCGCAAGACCCATAGATGACCTTCAACCTCTGGCCTTCTTCCACTGTCAGGTCAACCAAGACAGGCCTGTGTGGCAGGTCTGAAAAAGACTGGTTTAAAGGGTTGGAGGGGGCAGAGGCAGGAAGTAAGAATGGGAAGATAATCAACTTGAATGCACTACCGGTTGACTGACCTTGCATAACTAATCCAGCTCACAGAAAAGGGGAGACTTACCTTGAAGGCCATAAATTTGTGATAAGGTTTGGGCGCCCAAGCATAAACTTCCACTGCGTTCTTCAAAGCAATCACCAGGAACTTTATCCTCTCATATTTCACTAGACAGAACAACCACAAGGCCATCTGACATCAGACACTTGTAATCAATAATTTAGTGTGCATTCATCACAATTTCTCAGGAGTTTAATAAACAGCAGTGATAAAAAGCCATCATCTGTCACTCACCCACTTTGTAGTGTACACAGCCCTCCATCTCCCCCACTGTGGTCCAACCCTGCTTCTTTTCTACCTCGGGGTCATTGTGGAGGATCTTATTCCTTAGCCATGCCAGGTAGTAGACACGCACTTTGTTTTTCTTGCCTAATAGACACACACAGATCGATTACAAATAGCAACACTACAGGAATTATTTAAGTGCATTTCTATATAGCGTGGTTACATTTTTTTAAATCTACACAAAAAGACTGGGAAATGGCAAAACAGATTTGATATGAAAATATTAATTTTTTTAGTATTACTTATTAATATTACTCTTAAACTTAAATGTTCCTTTCCATTGAAAATACTGGTCCTTCTGTTAGTTATGATTTCTTTTAAAAAATATTGTCTAAATCTCTGACTAAAGTATCAGCACTCAACCAAATTTCATCCTAAGGTACCCAATTTAAATGTAGTTCTTTAAGGTCATCTCTCTGTGTGGCAAAGCACAGCCGCCACTGCTCCTGCTAGTTTGCATGACTCACTGGATGACCACTTGCAAATGGATCTTTACCTTCCATAGAGAGTTGTGGCACGCCCCCACTAACGGAGCATTTAAAATGCACGTAAAATGAAATTCAAGTTGAAGGGTTATACAGTTGTCAGAACAGTGTGTGCATAAAACAGCAGGAGCTGCAAAGAGCTGCACGGGGGAGACAGCCTCTGTAGGGGTTAACCGCCACCCTTTGTCAGTATTTCCAAAGACGAATAATTTATACAGAAAGAAGCCTTCTTATCATTTGTAAGTGCACTGTAACATTACTGGCATCCAGTGTCTGTAATTCCATTAAAAAGAATGGTCTTCTGTCCAAAGGACTGATGGCTTTAACTAGCAGCAGCAGCAGCAATGAGCACCAGTTGTGACCTGATATGGTGATGAGCAGGTTGAGGCCCTCCAGGACGTCCATCTGCTGGAACCTGCGGGAGTTAATGAGGGGGTACACCTTGCCCTGACCACTGCGATCCAGTAGCTTCAAACCATTCTCCGTGCCCACCAAAAGGTTCACACCTATGTAGACACACACACACACACACACACACAGTTCAGTAACAATGTTTCCATTTTGCACCAATAAGTACTGAATGGGTTCTTACCCCAAAGTGCAGCACACAGGATCTCAGAGTTAAACCTCTTCTTGTACTTGCGGATCTCTGGTGTGTCATTAGGGGGGCGCGTGTTGGTGGGATTGACATTCACCATGGATCCTTTCCTCACCTCCATCTTCAGCTGCTCAAACCTGGAGCCTAAACATATGTAGAAGCAACAATGGGAATGACGTATTTGAAGAGGGGAAACACAAACCAGGACAAACTAAGAAATATATAAATGTGCCAGTCATCCTATTTAAATCAACATGACATCCATTAACAAGTCATTGGACTTGTTTTAATGTAAAGGAAAAATATTAACCCAAGGCTAAAGTAGCATCACTCACCACTGACAGACATGTTATCTCCGGTACCTCCTGGTGACTGATACATGCCCAGATCCACAAAGGTGGTGAAAGAGGATTTGCCAGATGCTTTAACCAAACCTCTGGACTGATACTGGTAGAGCAGAACAGGTGTGTTAGTTAAACACGTGACACATGTATGTCTTTGTCCCCATCTTCAAGTGTTTTAACTGCTTACGTGTCATCAAAATAGCTTTAAAAACTTCATTACTCATAATTACAAAGACGTTCAATTATGGGTGGACTTCATGACTGATCTGATAACTCTGAACACTTGGGGGGGAAAGGGGGTGTTTAGGGCAGATATACTTAGCATCAGTGACACTTGCATCATAAACAGAGTCCTTCCCAGGAGAAGAGTGAGTGGCCGAGTCAGTGGGGGAGTGAGAGGGCTGCACCACATCTGGCAAGTTAGTGTATCCGTTATGGCTCCGCTTCTCTGGGGTCTTTCAGTTGAAATAAACACAAACACAAAAATGACTAAGTATTATATAATGATATGACAGACTTAGATTAGGATAAGGATAATCTACTGCCCCAATTACTAGGACGCATTTGGCAGACAGTGACCCCAACTCTGAAAAATTACTTTAAGTTCTTAATACTATAACAATTAGCCAGTTGTAGCTTTATGTATGATGTGATATGCAGTTAATTAGATGCAACTGTAAAGTAAACTGTAGACAAACTGCCGGGATGACTCTTTTCTGGGGGGGGGGTTCTTTCACAAGTTTATGATAAATTCAAAACATCTTACACATACTCAGGAATAAACGTGCAGAGTCATCTGCACAGTGCTATAAAGCGATATTATTGTCAAGACATTATGTGACCGACCCAGGGGGCTGCAGGACTGTGATTGTTCTGTGCTGCAGAGGGATGCGGCGCTGCCAGGGGGAATAGTGTTAGGACTTTCCATAAAAACTGAAAGCATTTGCACTGAATACATGACAGCAATCAACATTTTTTTCTCTGTGTGCTCAATCTGTTGTGTTTGTGGGGTTTCACAGTCAGACCCAATCACATCCTGTTTTCTGAAATCAAGGTGGTGACTGTGGAAATGCTAGTCGAGGCTTCAAAAGCCAATGGATGACATCACGGCAGAGACGTCCACCTTTTACACTGTCTAATACACATTTTGTGCACTTTCAGATACACACACACACACACACACACAAAGCTGCTGCACTCCGGTAAAGGTGACAACTCATTATGAGCCACACGCTGTCATGGCTGTCTCCCCAAAGGACTCAAAGATTTTTGACAATCAAACTCAGGCTGCCTTTAGGCAAAATACAGACTAAAATAAAAGGAATAAAGACCAAAGGGTCATGAAAGTTACCAACAACAGATGTGCAATACAGAAGCCGTGGTTTTGTAACATTACAGTCGACTGATACGCAGCACAGTGTTGTGTGTGAGCACTGCTGCCAAATGTTGAATCTTTATTTTCAGTGTGTGTGCTTACATTTATTTCCACTGTCATATTGATTTAAGCACGTACCATGGCTCCACATTGTTTTTGTGTACATACATGTAAAAAACAAAACAAAACAAAAGTATAACACTTCTGATGTAATTGGACCAGAGGCCCTTATCTTGGTGTTTTATAATATTCTTTGACACAAATTGGGTTGAATTTCTCCATGAACTCACAATGCATTTTAAGCATCATTACATATACAGATGACTCACCCTCTGAACCAGCATGGTCTGATCCCCATAGCTTCCAGCTTGCTCTCCTTCTCCCACCTCGCCCTCATCTTCATGAACCACCATAGTGTTGACTGAATCAGTGTCTGCATCTCTGTGGCTGAAATCAGGGTGACGTAGGACACAGTTTGTACAGAAGCGCGTTTCATTTAAAGGCAGAGTTCACAAAAGGAAACAATTGACTGATTTGTTGGCGTTAGTGTTACCGATCCGTGGGGCTCTCTTCCTCCTCTGCTCCCTCGCCGCTCTCACTTTCTTCACTGCTCTCGCTGCTTTCTGAAGAGGACGAGTAATCGTTGGCTTTGACCGGGGGTCTCGGCGGCTCCTCGGCACGCTCCTTGGCAAAGAGGCCGTGGTCCTGTGCAGACGGTTTTAAACATAATCTCAGCTATCAAAGAAAATTGCACCTAGCACTACAGCATTTTACAAAATGTTTCTCCCACACATTGTCTTTATTGGGTTGGGCCACCCAGGCAAATAAATATATATATTTGATTTTCAGAGTGTATAGCTAACCAACAATGTCCAGAGACAATGTCCTTGCCGTTTGCCCTTCACATATCATTTTTCCCTACTGGCATGCAGACCAGGTCTTTGTTGCAGTGATATTTCAACTTCAGCATCTTGGACTGCAGCTGGTGAGATCCAGTGCAGAGCGAGTAAGTAACAGTCAGAAGCTGCAGTCCAAGTCTACTGAAGTCAGAAATTCACTGTCAGCTGCACATAAGCCGTACAACTGATATTATTTAATAACACATTTAAAAACGCGTGCATGCCTCCTTGTGTGTGCTCACAGCGTGAATGAACACGCATGCACAACTTCCCCAAACATAAACTGCTGCTGCCACTCATGAATCTAATTCTATGGGAAACACTTTATATACTCGAGACAATCAGGGCATCAGGCTGATGAGCGAGGAAACAGTAACAATGCAAGAGGCTCAAAATAGATGCAGGTGTTTAATGAAAGGTGTTCGAATTGCAACAAAATACATGCAGCCTCTTGAAAAAGGATTTTTTAGAAGGAAATTTAATTTCTCCACAATTTAGGTGATAAAAGAAGTCAGCGTAGCGCATGCCGTTAACTCTGTATGAACACTGACAGTAAATGCAAATGCCACGTCATGCAGAAGCATCACAACAACGGAAGAGACAGTGATACCAACCTCCCCTATAGCTCTCTTGTAACTCTGCACATTTAAAGGTAAAAGTCAACAAACAGGGGAAAAAAGAGAAGCACGAGGGGAAATAGAGTAAAGTTAAAGTGAGCAGAAAACCTCGAGTTAGTTTCTTTTCATTAATTTACACAACAGATGCGTTTAAGTTAAAACTAAGCGTAAGCACAGCATGTTAGTGCGATTTATTTTATAAATGCTTTATTTGTGCCAAGCATCCCTCTCAGGTATGTTAAAGCTAGCTTCATAAGCACTCGTAGTGAAGAGGCAGCCACTTACAGCAGGACGCCCAGGGCGGGAGGAGGTTCGAGATTCTCCTGGCTTATGACGAGAATCGTGGGAGAGAATGGGCGAATCCATTTTGGAGGAACCTGAAAATAACGTCATAGAGAGTCGTTGTGATTCTGAAAATAGTCTTATTGCAAAGACAGTCTGCTAAGAAATGGCACTGGGGAGATGGGAACTCACTGAGGATGCGATGCCTCTCTAAAGAGCCTGTCTGAGGAAGACTGGATATGATGCTCATGCTGTCTCCTCTCTCCCAGCGATCATTGCGACTGAGATCTGGATTGCTGCCATGAGGTTACAGTGAAGATAAAAATCAATTGCATCAAGTTGTGATAACAACTTACTATATAAAAAGGTATTAAATTAAATAAATATAAGCATGCGGCTGTCTGCAGTACCTGGCTCTTACTGGGTGCCTTATGCCAGAGGTTAGGTTGGTGTTGAGAGCTGTGGCAATCGACGCTGTCCTCTGTGGAATCTTAAGAACAGCAGCAGCAAAGTCTTACATTTTTCAAACAATAATTTCACAAAGACTGTAGACCAACCAGTCGGAGACATCACAGCTTTTATCATTTCAGTTTATTCCTCAGTTGGTCAAGAATATTTCCTAGATAAGAAAATGATTTCCACATACTACCACCAGCTACTCTACGAGGTAACGTTTTTAATGGCTAATTAATACAGTCGAGGTACACCAACCACCAAGGCAAAAGCGGCTGCTGAGACTTACCTTGGGTGGGAGTTCTACATCTGGCAGTCGGATCCAAGGGCCTCGATCCTCTCTGATTTGGTGTGCTTGTGGTGCCTGGGTCTCAGAAGTAGGGTCTGAGTTCTGACGCACCAGCTCTCTGGAGTGGACAGGGCGGGGTGTGGGGGTGAGGGAAGGATCCTGGGTAGGGAAGGCGGACATGGTCTTAGTGGGCTGGTCACAGAGTGACTGGGAGCGAGGGACAGGGGCAGCATAAGGCTTCAGTGGAACCAAGTGAGCCATCTGGAACTGCAGGAGACAGGAGTAGCAGCAGCACACCAGGAGGGAAGTGCGGCAGAGTGGAAGGAAGAGTGCCAAAAGAAGGCAGACGCAGAGAGAATGAATGGTTGTATTTGGATTTCAAGGTGATTTGGGGGAACAAGGGGAAGGAGGGAAAAGAAGAAAAAGAAGGCATAAATAAGGGAGCAGAGAAAAGTAAGGTGACAGCAGAGACATAAGAAGTAGGAAGGTATAAGCAGTTCTGTGTGCTGCCATCTAAGCAGATCATCATTTTAAACTCTCCACCCACCTTGCCCTGTCCTCCTTGAGGTTCAACTGGCCTTTGCATTGGTGGGGTCTGTGCAGACTGGACTGCTCCTGACTGGCTGATTGAGTCAGAGCGTGACTGGATGGCAGTGTCAGAGACAGTAGTGCAGATTTTGGGTGAGCCCTGTCTGTTGAGCTTACTTCTCTCCTCCACCTGGAATTAGGCATGTGAGAGAGGGCTTTATCCTGCAGTGTTCATTACTTTCACTGTGTAACGAGTCAAATGCTGTGAAGTTGCTACCTCGCGGGCCCAAGTCGGTTTGTTGTTGGGCTCCAGGTTTTTGTTGTAGTGGTAAAGCTGGGGCTTCTTTTCTTGCTGCTGCTGTTGCAGGGACACCAGGTAGGCATGCTCCTGCTGCAGCTGTCTCTGCAGACGCTCCGACTGACGCTGTTCTTCAAGCTGCTTGCGCTTATACTCCTGAGCAGAGAAACACAATGCAGTTGAGATGCTGCTCGCCTCAGACTGGACCCAAAAGCAACATCAGGCAGATTATAGCACAACCATAAGAAACACAGGGGCCTATTTTGATGTCCACCACTGAGGCAGTTCGTGTTCTGGGGGGGGGGTTTATCATAACCGAGCACTCCTATTTTGATACAGCAGTCAATTACCAGCCCACATGAAAAGAATATTGATCATGTCTGCAGCTAAATGCTTTTGTGCAGTATGTTAGACAATGCAAATGTGAGTCATTTGACTTATTGGGGTTTTTTTCCACTGAGTTGTAGGCATGGGTCTTTAACCCTTTTGATGGTCACTGCATTCAGAGGGAAACATGAAATAATAGAAATGTCAAAGCTTTGGAGGTTAAAATGAGACTTTCAACCATGAGTCACTACAACATAGGCTAAACTTGACACTGTTTTCTTCCAACTGAGTGTGAGCAACCGAGTCCTTATGGGAAACAGAGCGCTAGATTTACAGGCCAGTTTTCATTATGTTGCTGCAGTGAATGAAATCAACTTTAATAGTCAGAATTTTCTTTTGCCAAACCAGCGACTGCAGGAGGCCTGGGATGAACTTTCAAAATAAATTTTAATAATGGCACGAGTACACTCTGATAAGTACAAATTTTTTATTAAACTTATTACACTTCCACAATTTCCCTGTCATCCATTTCTATTATTTATCAGTTCTTCTCTTTCATTTCAGAGTAATCTGAAAAATGTTACTATGGAAATGTTAGTGATTACTGGAGAAAATGGAAGTGATCGAAAACTACTTACAAGCAGAAAACATGTTCTGTCTGAAAAACAGACGTGAAACAGTGAGTTTTAGAGGCACGTCGCCTCAAAATATAAAACTCTGGTTTCTGACTCCCCTTACCCGGTGTAAGCCGTGCTAAATCACTACATTCACACGACCTTTGAAGCTGTGCTCAGGTACGACTTCAAAGACCTGGGTGGCCCTCAGTCTACAGCACCACAACCTGTCTACAAATGCAGGAAATAAAGAAATTTTGTTCTCCTTCCTAGGAGTGGGCATCCTGCAAGCATAATGTATCTGAAAGGGGTATTAAAAAAGTTGTGTAGTTATTTTTTGTTTACGCTCTGCTTGACTCGGATCAGCTGGTTAATGTGTTTGTGGCATTCCAAACAGTGCAATGCCAACAGGGAAGTTGTCGAATGCCCTCCGGAGACCAAACCATGCAACATCGACATTTACAACATGACTGAAGGGTGTTTCTCCTCATCTCTTCTTTTACAGGAGAAACACTAAATAAGAGTGGTGTTTTTGAAAGGACTCAAAGAAGAAAAGCACGGCTCTACAGGAAAAAAAAAAAAAGCACACTGCAGACCATTTAAAGTTTGTTAAAAACCATATTGATATTTCATAACATAAGGAATGCCAGGCCAACTATCTGAACTGAAGCTTAGAGGATGAGCACAAAACACACACCTGTGTAAGTCACAAAGCAGCAACGGAAAACATCTGATGGAAGTACAAGTACAAACGTGGCCGTGTGTGGGTTTTCAGTTCAGTCAGACGATGCTCGTTTATGATTGTAACAAAGATCAGTAATCGGCTCTGAAATTCTGATCATTTCAAAAGAATTCAGAAAAAGGAGTTGTTTACATCTATGTAGCCGTCTATGCTCATATTTTAATTCAGTGTAATTTGGCTCACTGAAAACATTCTGCAGCTATCAAACAAAGATTTAAAAAAGTTCCACTTGACTGATGGTTTTGGTTAAAAAACACAATTTTAAAAAAGAAATCTGACCCTGATAAAGCTTTAGGATGAGTTATTTTTCCATTGACAGATTTAATTAAAATAGCAAGAAAGGAATGAAGATCATTACTGGCGATGCACTCCAGTTGTGAGCTGGAGGGTGGCTTACATTCACCGAACAAATTGGATGTATTAGAAGTGAATATTATGATCCAAAGAAAATTGTTCACATGGCTCATACGCCAGAAAATTCTGTCTCACTGCACTGTACCCAAGGTCTTGCTACACACACTCTCCACTAATGGCCCTTAAACACTTTAATCCTAAGACAGGACAGTGCACTTGCTTTCAAGACATACATATCCACTGCACCTCTGCAATATGTGGGGAGAAAAAAAAAGCATTTAAATTCCCTGGTGCCTACAGTAAATCGGATAGGGTCATTTTTCCCCTCTACAAAACACCAACAAAGACTTCAATCTTGATGACGGCAACTCCTACGCTCTATAGGTACATGCTGAAACAAAGATGCCAAGAGTGCAGAAATTCTACTCTTCAGTGTGCACAAGATATCATTATAGTGCCCCTAATATCTAGGTCACTGCATGTCTTTTAAATGACATGAAATAAATCCAAAAATCTGGAAAATGAACCGCCTACCTACAGTAAGAGGCTCCACATGTAGAATCTTCACATTTTCTTACACATTTTCTCGTGTGGAGCTTTTAGAATCTGATTGTATGAATAAAAAAAAAAATCCTTCATTCATCTCTGCTGATTGGTATTCCATCTAAAAGCATCTAACTCAAACCTATGCAGGCTTATAAAACTGCAGTGTTTGCTTTGGGAAAAGATGAGTATATAGCAGTGCTAATCAGCTGCTCTCCCTTAGGACAATAGATTACATAGAGGAGGTGAATATGGAAGTCTATGCAATCAGGAGAAGAAATGATTAAGGAGTAATCAGGACTAGTTACCATTAACAGCGCTTGCTCCTGAAGCAACTGCTGTTGGAGGATTTCCAACTGCCGCTGCTCCTCTTCTAACTTATGTCTGATAAACTCCTAAGAAAAGGTGAGAAGGCAGGAATGATAAACACTTGAGGTGATAAAGGAGAATTGTAAATATGATTGGGGGGAGGGGAAAGAATATAGAAGCAGAGTTATGTAATGTCATTCCAGTAACAGAAACCATGTGTCGCATGCATTAAAATCAACAATTTGATTCACAAAACAGTCACCACCCGTGTTAAGAAGCCGCAGCAGAGACAAATCACATGACCATTTACACAAACTGTCAGCACTAAATAAAGATTGTGGTAATGTTCTAGATTTAAAATGAATGTAAATGCATGTAAATATTTATCAGCACAGTGTGACTGATCTAATGTACCAGACTGATATCTATATATCGAAATACATATATATATATATATATTAAAAAAAAGGGTATTTGGCACTAAGAGGTGACTGTGCCACGATGCCAGACTCTTGTTTTACTGAGGGTAGACTGGAAACGGAGCATAGGAGGCGCAGAGAGCTCACCCACAGAAAACTCATCTCTGAGTAAATACACTAATTTAGACCCTTGCTGCTATGGCAACCTACTCCTGGAATTTCACCACCAGAGCAACCTGCACAGTGTTGCTGGTGGACACGCCCACACTTCCCACCGATTGGCTGACTGGAACCCCCCCTTCTGCCGTGGTTGGTTACCTGCTCCCTCTCCGCCAGCCTTCTATCTTCCTCCCGTCTCATATCGTCGAGTCTCCGATGGGGACCCTTTTCTTGCTGCCTCACCATCTCTCGCTCTTTTCTCTGTTGCTGGGAGAGAAGGGTGACAGGGAAAAAGAGTAATGAGGATATGGTTGCACAGAGAAATTAGCCTGCTGTTAAGCAAATTCTTGCCTGCAAAGATGTGGTGGTGGGGGGGATTAAAGAAGTACAAGGCAGATAAAGGAAGCTGTGAGTCATTCTCACAAACATACACTGTTTTTCACTTCTGAATGGGGGCACTTCTTATCGACCTTTTTCTACGACTGAATCAGAAAGATTTGTTTTTTTGTGGGGAAATGAGACACCCCCTGCTTATCTACCTCTGTGATAAGCAGAGGTAGATAAGCAAGACAAGGAGGTGGAGATTCATTAGAGTGCGCAACCTTACTGCAGTAAAACCCCTTACCAACACTGCACAACAATTACACTAACAATAGCAATAAGAGTGCAATTACATGCGCCTCTTTCAAATCCCACTTAACTCCCCAAAGAATTCATAGTTCGCTGACACTTGGAGAGACATGCCTGCCTAACAAAGCGAATATGGTGGTGGTGGTGGTGGGGGGCGGGGGGGTGCTGCCATCAAAGTATGAAGCAACACTCTCACCCTTTTCATTAATAATGTCTAACATAACATCCTGTCAACTCCTGACTGTGTGTCAACATCAGAGGATGTTCAAATGCTGGGCAGAGGAGACAGCACACTCAGAGCATTTACTGTATATACACAATGATCGGACGGATATACACTCTGTCAGGTAATACAATGTTGTACTTTTAAATATACAATGTACAAATCAACATGCTAAGTAAGACTGTTCATCTGAGATCCAGAATCATTAATGTTTCCACAAGCGCATCCTCTCTTTACTACACTACACTGCAAACCATACATGACATTATTAAAATGAACACATGCAGTCCTCAGGGTTAAGGTAAGGTTAGAGTAGAGCAGTGGGTCACAAGAACAACTCACTAATCTCCCCAATTCTCAACTTAAGAAAAGGGGGGGAAAAATAATCACGATAATAATGCATTTTTAAAACTTCACAATGTCAGAATGCCTTGTTCTAGGCAACAAATCCAAATCAACAAATGTTTAGAGAATGGATAATTCACAATTGTGTTTCAAGGAGCTGAACTGTCTTTCAGCTCAATAATCTCACTCCTCCTCACCGTTTGCCCATTTATTTAACTGTGAATGACGAACAAATTTCTGGAACGGTACTTTTCTGAAGGTGAAAGCCTTTGGTTCAGTACTTTCAACCAGCTATGTAGTCGTGCAGGCTTTGAATTGGGGACAGTCAAGTGAGTGTACTGGTGTGTCTTTCTAAGAGGCAAATTTCAAGATCTCAACCATTTTAACCTTGTTAGACTTCCATGTAATTTTATTTGTTAGTCGTGCCCATAGTTACCCAGAACAAAAAGGTGAGTGCTGTCAGCGTGAGAAAGTAAATCCTAAATGCTGCACTGCTGCCAAAAAAAAAGCCAAGGCAAACAAAATACTGTATCAAGATCAGAGCAACCAAAAGGTACTGAAAGAAAATAACTGAGCAGTTATGTGGCTGAAAGATAAGGACAAGTATTGACATATTACACACATGAACTGCATGTTTTTTCCTTTATAGCAAAGTGTTGCTTTGAATTGTACTTATATCATGAGCTGCTAGTAAAATATGCACGAGCATAATGGATTTCAAAAATCAAGATCAAGAGTGGAGGCCACTCCAAGTAAGATTCTATTGTTCTATCCCTAAGAAAACACAATGTGTTCTCATTTCATAAATATCATAACCGTGATTAATCAAAACTAACAACAAATTCTGATGACAAGCTGTAAAGTGCTTGTGCAAATGTGGAGTAGACATAATGTTAACATCTTAGAAAAAAAAGAGTACTTCTTGAAAAAGACAACAAACAAAAAAAAAAGACTCCCTAATTCATTTTTTTAATCTCCTCAAGTCTAAAGAGGATATATTCAAGCTGGAATTTATTTTGAAGTTCATTTATCAACCACAAGAAACCCAACCACCACTGTGCCACGGGTCACATGACATAAGAACTATTCTTGTTGTCTCACTGTCTAGTAGATATCTTTGATCCAAATAAGCCAGGTACCAGGACCGAGACAAAAGGCAGAAAATATTTTACACTATCAGTGTGTACAATTACTCCTTTACTCATTGTAGAGGGCCAGCTTCCTAAAAGAATGGCTGGTTAGAGTTATTAAAAACAATGTGTGCATGAATGAGTAAACTATGAAAAGATAAACATTAATCCAACTGCCTTATGCAGGAATTCCTGGAATGAAAAGTATGTGGCAGAGCAAAGCAGTGGACCCAGATCCTGCAGCCTCCAATGACATAGGTTGTTTGTGTATGTGCATAAGCAAAAAGCTAAAGCTAGTAATTAACAGGGTTAGCATAAAGACTTAGCAAATGTTCAAAGATTGCAATTCTGAATGTGCTGTAGCATCGCCTTTGTCTAACCTATACAAAAGCTATAGTGTAAAAGTGACAGCATTTTACTGTGTACAGACCTCCTTTTTTAACTCTGGAGATGCCAGGCTTTCTGTCCTTAAGCTAAGCTATGCCACTAATTTAGCACAGGAATGAAATGGCTATCATTCTAACCCTCACCAACACAACAAATGAGTGTACATCTCTTATAGTATTGCTTTAATAATAATAAAAAGTTTAACATTACCTCTTCAAGTCTGCGACGCTGTTCCTTCTGTTCTTCGATGCGCTTCTGCCGGTCATGCAGCAGTTGCCTCTTGTGTTCCTCGGGGTCCCGGCGCTGAGCCGCCAGTTGGGCCTGCTGCCTCTTGTGAGCCTCCGAGCGCTCTTTGTTCTCCTGCTGCAGACGCTGGAAGTCCCGGCGCAGGGTGGACTCACCCGGCACATTGAGGATCGAACTGAAGAAAGATGGGTGAAAGAGGATTTTTGGTGGCTGATTCACGCAGCGAAAACAAGTCAAGGATTCATGCTACTACAATTACCTTGACTCTCTATCATCTCCACGATTGTCCTCCTCTTCATCACTGCCGCTGTACTCGTACTCTGTCTCTTCTACAAGGAAAAGTGAAATAAATTCAAGTAACTGCATTAAATTTTATTTGTTGACTGTCAGCAAACAATGTGTCGGAGTTACACTTTCTTACCCTTCTCTCCCCTCTTTTTGCGCGTACGGTCAATATGGTCTTTGAGCTGAATTCGAACCTGCCGTTCGGTGGGCTGGTCCCTGATGAAGGAATGCTTGAGCAGCTGCTCTGTGGATGGTCGGCTGGGATATGTCTTCACAAGGCAGCTCTCAATAAAGTCAATGAATTTCTTGGACCTGGCAGGGAAGGTTAGAAGATACAAGAAACGTGAACAGGAGGCCAGCTGACAGTTAGGCCAGTGCTGCTCAGAATACAGATTCAATGGTAATCAGAAGTTCACGTGGGCCCTTTAACATACAGAAATGGTAAAAATCGTTACACAGTATTTCAGAACCAAAAGACTCTTCTAGAAATTTTCCTCTGTTAGTCAAATGTGAACTAAGCTGTTAAAACCTGCAGCTAATGCTTCCACTATTGTGTGACTGTAATGCTTTTTCAAAACTAATTTCCACTAACAATGACTGGGGGTGGGGCTAAACCAGTTTAAAAATAAATAAATAAATAAAAGTAAGTACATTAACAAACAATCTGATTAACCACTTTACTACCCGCTGTTCTTCTCACTCAAGTTTCATTAAAATTAAACCACAAACCACATGATCACTATTAAATACAATTTAACACAATTAAATGAAGTACAGCAACTGTATAATGAGTAGTATTGGTATTAGGTCAATAATGTCCATTGTATTCTACTTGTATTCAGCTGATCATGTAACTGGGTCAGTCCCCTCTTTACCTTTTAATGCTCATTAAGTGATACAACATTGGCAGCAGCATTTTTACCATGAGAACTATAAAAACTGTGAAAGAAATGCTGCATTTTTAATCCTGCGGGAACATAAACTCTACTAAGTGGGCCCATTAATGACTAGCAGGAAAGGTAACGAGTACTGTAGGAAAAAAATATGACCATTTAGTTTAAATGCTTGCTAGTAATCGTATTTGCCTCAGCAGGGAGAGAAAAAGTGCATGACCTTTAAATGCTCTGGAATCTGAATGAGGGCCAGCGACCATAAATGCACCCAAAGTAACCTGATGAATTTTGGAAATTAAACACGTTCCTGCAATTTCTTCTGCAATCTATACTGTTTCCATTCACATACAGCAGTAACCTGATAACTACACTACTACACTGCATGGAACACACGCCCTCCTGCAGTGACCCATTTTTTGCCATTATGGCAGACCATATTGCCTTTATTTCATACATAAATTAAAATTATGATTCTTCAGTAAACACAAAGAGATAATCTGCACTTTTGACTTTTACAAAGTCCACAGTGAGGCAGTCTGTTACCATTTTGTCTGAATCCATATTACATACATGGAAACCTGCTGGAACAGCATTTATTTGATGCACAACACAAGACAGGATATGACACATGCTTAAAGAAAGGGGCTGTTCAAGCACTTTAAGATGAGGAATCAGAATGGCTGATAACTCACCATTTCTTCGATTTAAGTTTTGGAGGGGGATTCCTGGGGATCAGGAAGAGGGCTCTCATTGGGTGCATGTCGCACAGGGCTAAAGAAATAAAGGAGATTAGAGAGTTAAATCTTTCGGTCCATGCTGTGAGCTGCTTTACAAAAGAAAGAGCACATCAGAATGAAGGTAATGCTAGACAGAGTATCATCTACTTCCACATTTGGTACTTTGTGAATAACGCATGCCACATTACACACGTTTTCTGTGTCCTCAAACATGGTTAGAGCTGCTGTTATCCAATCTTTCCTAGTGCCTCAGGCTTATTGTTACACTGAATGTAAGAACAAGGACTGTGAGTCATTGTGTTCCCAGCGTAGGTAGGTAGCTAAACCTGACTGGTTAGCTTTAGATTTTCACAGTAAATAGGCTTTTGTAACACACTCTTTAGGATATATCCAACGTGACTGAAGCAGGAAAGGGGAAATTTTCACTTCAGTATTCAATAACCACAGGAATCACAGAACGTGCATCATTTAACATACATTAAAGAAATGGATCACCCACTGACAGGTTTGCTGACACTTTTAAGAAAATCCTGTGAGTGCAAATGATTTAGTACAGTTAGTTAGGTACTGATGTCCCCATTAATGTTTCATTGCAGACAGTGCAGAGGCTCTACACTTAAGCAGTTACCTTCAGGAAGTAAAACAAGCTGAAGATGAGCGAAAAGTGAGCATACTGTGCAACCAATGCATCAGCTTACCCTGTAAGGATCACGAACACATTACTATAACCAGCACAATAACGCATCTCAATGAAACTGTGACAAATATCATACACAATCCTTGCCAGGCCTGTTGAATATGGATGAAGTCCCAGTAAATTTAGGTCATGTGATCAGTACAGAAATAAAATGCCAAGTGCAGAAATTTAACAATTGCTATAACCATTTAACTCAATTAAGAATTAAGTTTACTTGGAAGAATTGTGATTATGTTAATAAAGTGGAGAGTCAACATTCAGAACTGCTAATAACTGATTGTAAGGTCCATCCTGCTATTACAGAACATGGGAAAGTGATCCAAGACCAGTGTGGTGTTAAGCATAGTTATTATGCTTTTATTACACTTTTAAGCATAAGATTAATCAAAGCTGTCTTTCAATTAAGGTTGGCAAAAGAAAAAAAATACTCAGATACTAATCAATACTAAAAATTATTGGATTAAATACTCATTTGTAACAGTATTGCTACAAACAGTGCTGTCTTCGCCTCCTCCTGACGACAAACAACTTCACACAGCGCCGCTGCAGACAGCCAGCCAGCCCCTCCCCTCCCCAGCAGCTACGGTAGCTGACGTTCACAGTACTGAACAACATTTTAGGAATTTCAAAAGGTCAGTGAAGCTCCTGTTTCAACAACAATTTTGAACAGTTATCATAAATGTTAACCTGCAACTAGGCAGAGACAGTGGAAGTCTAAACTGAAGGGTTGACACAAGTCTTCTTGCAGTTTTCAATCCAAATCGTGCCACAAAATCATAACAGCAAGTAAATGCCTTCATCTTTCTACTCACTCTGCACATACATCAGTTTGAAAACAACCACCCACTTATCAAATGTAGGAGCACACTAGGCACTATAAGCTACTCGTGTTGCACTACTCTCCAACACCTTCTTTACAAAACTTTTACAAACATTTTCGGTTGCTACTCTTTAGTGAGATTTATCTTTGCTCCTTTACATTTACACCAATTCTCCTTGCAGACAGACCTCCCTGCTAAGCAGACCAGAGAGCTCTGTGCAACCAGCCTCCACAGGCCAACTGGCAGCTCACAACTACACTACCTTGATTACAGTGAGTCAGATGTCCATCTGAAGATGGAGACAACAGGGCTGTATATGCAAGACAGACTCATTCATGAGGTCTTGCAAAGTAGGCTTTGAAATGATGAGATATTGTTTGCTACATGTACATGCATGATTTAACAGGAACAGGTAAAAACAAGTGTCCAAAGGCTATGTATGCACTTACGGGGAGCTCCCTCGGCCATCTCAATAGCTGTGATCCCCAAGGACCAAATATCACTCTGCAAAATACACAGAGGATCAAGGTCAGCCTCTAGATTTTATATGTTCACACAAAAACAAACAAATGCAGTGCTGCTGCTGCTCTTACCCTGTAGTCGTAGGTGGAGTCAGGATTCTCATCACAGGCAATGACCTCAGGTGCCATCCAGTACGGTGTGCCAATGAAGGTGTTTCTCCGCCCAACTGTCCTGTCCAACTGGGCACTGACCCCAAAATCAACTAAAAATGAGAAAAGAAATGAGAAATAAGAGAAAGGAAAGAGACTGGGGCGAGAGCAACAAAATAACTTTACCAACACAAACTGTCAAAACTGTAAACATACCCAGTTTGACCTCTGCGTTCTCTGTTAGCAGCACATTCTGGCCCTTGATGTCTCTGTGGATAACTTTATGGGCGTGGAGGTGAGAGAGACCCTGTTCACATAGGACCAAGCCAAAACTGGTCAGTATGTAGCAACCTCTGCTGCAAAGACAGCAAGGCTGGCATCGTTTTCACATTGTGAGTGTGTCCGTGCACGTGTTTGTAGTGTGTCACAACCTGGCAAAATGTGGGTCCTGCAGATCCCTGCTCTAACGGGTTAGTACAATGGCAACTTTGAGTGCTTTCTCAGATTTTTGTGGATTGCTTTTAAAAACATGATTGTGTCACAAACCTGCCAAATTAAAGCAACGCACAAGGCTTGACAGGTGTATGAGGCTGCACAACGGTGCATTCCAACCTATGAATATTACAGAAAAGCTGTAAAATAAGTAGTATTCACCTGACCCGCTACCATAGCTGGTTTTGTTGTCACCTTGAGACTATTTGCCTGTGTGTGTGCTATCATGACAAAATCTGGTCCTAGAGCACAGCACAGTAGTGGGAACCAGCACAAAGCGATTCTAAGTACCGAGCCAACTGTTTATTGGTCCATCTGTCTCTGGACAGATTTCGTCACTACAATAGAGTGACAACTGTGCAAGTGACAAAACTTTACAGGTATGTGGAGGAGTGTGGGATCTCACAACTCCTTGGCATTGTGGTGAAACATGGTACGTGGATTTCTCACCCTTAGAATCTCTCTGCAGATGTAAGCAATCCAGTCCTCCTTTAGAGAGCTGCCCTTAGTGTTTTTCACCAGGTCAGTCACTGACCCTGCCCCACAAAACTCCATAACCAGCTATGTGGAAACAAATACATCTTAAGTCAGAACAGTTAATGAGGCACACAGCAATTAAACCATCAGACTAGACAGTGGTAGACACACCCAAAGCTGGTCGTCGTGTCCAGGTGGACTCTTCTTAACAAAGGCACCGTAGTATGTGGC
The DNA here is from genome assembly GCA_015052665.1 of Apistogramma diplotaenia. NCBI lineage: Eukaryota > Metazoa > Chordata > Actinopteri > Cichliformes > Cichlidae > Apistogramma > Apistogramma diplotaenia. Next base: position 15,982 of record VOQJ01014406.1, on the reverse strand, counting down.
TATGTTGCGGTGGTGGCTGTATTTTTTCAGCATGTTTATTTCTGCTTTGATCTCCTCTTCTTCCTCCTCCGTAACATCCATCACCTTGATGGCAGCCAGCTGGCCCGTCTTCACGTGACGGCCCTGAATAAAAAGCAGGTCGGATTATCGCAACACTGATGAGTAAAGGTTAAAGTGAACCTTAGATTCTGTATTTCCGGCACTCTTTGAATTTTAGCCATTAAAGTGTGGCTAATTGCTTCTTCACATCATTTCGCTGTTCTTGTTGTACATTTTCTTTTACTAAAGTGCCTTATCTTCCTGTCGCTGCCACTTTAAATGAATCAGTCTGATAGCTGAAAATTTTACTGACATAGCAGCGGCCTAAATTTGCTGTAATCTAAGAAGTTAATGCACAGAACATTTAAAGAACAGGCACTGGGAGGAGGCTTTGTACAATAGCAACAATCCAAATTGCTCACCCAATGATTTATTCTCCAACAGAATTCCTTAATTACTCATATGCGAAAAGGGTATCATGGCTCACCTTGTACACCTGTCCATATGTCCCATTGCCAACGACCTCGACGAGCTCAAAGATCCCCGCTGGATCCTAATGGGCACAGCAACGGTTTACATGTCATACAGTACACAGCCGGAGCAAAATAGCATACACCGGGACATTTAAGCCGCAGCAGCTTGACATCCTAAACACAGACAAAGCATTTAAATTAAACAAACCTTAATCCCATTTTCTTTTTCAACATTTGGGAAAATGCAAAATTACAAAGACTGCACTCAAAGCACACCACATTTATTTTTGTTTTTAAGTGGGTGATGCTTGCTTTGTTCTTCTTTGAATCCTCCACATTTACACTTCAATGCTGACCCCAAGTGCAGGTTGTATTTCATGTTGTTGCACTCGTACTTCTTCGGCTAAGACTAACCCTTAAATTCTAAAACCCTGCTAAAATGTCACCTGTTCTCATAACAGCTGCAATCTGTCAGCGGTTAGGCTTAAAGGCTAAGGCTAAATTAACGCAAGCCTGAATACAAAACAGAGGCACCGCTGAAGACAAAGAAAGACCTATATAATTTTTTTTTTCATGGCTACAATTTCAGAAGCAGTGTACTATCATTAGATATAAGCATAGCTGCAGATCCATACCCCTTAAGAACAGTGTCATAAAACCACACAAAGCGCACGGGCTTCTGCAGAACAGAGACCACAGACAAAAACAAATAATGGCAATCCCAGTGGCTTCTATTGTGTACACCAGAGACAATATCACAATTATATATTTCCATACAAATCATCCATACTCAATGTTCTCTACCACCCACAAAACTTTACACGGAGGAAGCAGACACTCACAGACACTAAATATTGATACTAGCCGAGATATACAAAGAGATTCTGACAACACTGACATAACTTCTGCCTTTTTCATCATCTGTTCATTTTTTTTGTTTCAGTACCACGAACACATATTTCACCGACACTAATAATGAGTAGGTTGCTTTGACTCAATTATGCAACCCCCTCTCCCCCCTCCCCCATGAGACAAGGGAAAATGACAAGCAGTTCCACTTTCATGTAATTTCAATATGGCTTTAAGAAGATGTGTGGGTGGTGAGACTGTTGCTTTGGGTTTAGAACGTACACCATGACCTATCCTGCTTTCATCCATTTCCAATCATGGGTTTTATGCCTTTCGACAGGGAGGGGGAGATTTTCCTTTAAGACAAGGAATTATGCTGAAAAATAGCACTTAGGAAAACTTGGCAGTAAATCATGGAAATGACCAATGATGTGATGCACACACTTATATGATAATATAAACATACTGGCAAGATTTAGAAGCATGTAACATACACAGAACAGAAAAGGGGGTGGGGGCAGGGAGGGGGGGCATAAGTAGAAAAAAAAATAGTATAGAAGGCAATAATGTAACGATAGAGTGGGTGGCGAGGCAGAGACAGCATCGTCACCCACGCCAAAAACAGAGTGGGATGAGAGGAAAGGGGAAGGGGAAGGTGATGTTCAAAGAGTAGCATTACCCGCACTAGTCAAACAAACTGTCTGCTGCAAAATAGGCAAGGTATCAATAAAACTGCAGGAGGGGTGTGTGTGTGTGTGTGTGTGTGTGTTGGGGGGGGGGGGGGGGGGAACCCATTTCGCAAAAATTGG
>VOQJ01014402.1:0-16356 GCA_015052665.1 Apistogramma diplotaenia | reverse complement strand
TACACTGCAGTACCGTGGTGTGGCAAGTGTTGCGTGTTGGCACTATGGGCATGACCACTGTTGGTGAACACCCCCCGTCCCCACATGAGACATGACTCCAGTCTCCTGTGAAAACTCCCCTGACTGTCAGAGCAGTGCCAACACTGAGCCATTACTCATGGCAGATGCACCGTGACCATCGCTCTCCGGCTCTCCCATTTACTCGCAGCCCATTAGATGAGAAGTGGGCCGATGGCGCTCGGGGTGTTTTAGGTGTATTCCATCTAGAGACAAGTGACAGCCATAATATTGCTTTCAGGGTGTTTGGGAATCAGGGTTAAGGTCAGCTCCATCACATAACACCTGGCCTTGAAATTCGTTTCGTTCTCTGAAAAGGTTTCCTTCTCCAGATTATAGCTGTGATTGTAGCTTGAGGTTATATTTGCTAGGTGCACCTGTTCAACTGCACATTAATGCACATATCCAAGCAGCCAATCACATGGCAGGAAGTCAGTGCATTTAGGCTTGCTGAAGTTCAAACTGAAGAAAAGGTATTTAAAAGACTCTGAATGTGGTGCGTTTGTTGGTGGTAGATGGGCTGGTGATCTACTGGGATTTTCCCACCCAACCATCTCTAGGGTTTACAGAGAATTGTCCAAAAAAATGAAAAAAGAAACAATGTGATTGCACAGCATGCTGAACCTTGAAGCAGATGGACTTCAGCAGCAGAAGAGCTCGATGGGTGCCACTCCTGTCAACTAAGAACACGACGCTGAAGCCAAAATTTGTGCAGTCTTACCAAAGTTGGACTTTAACCCGGTACGGCTTCTGTTGCGACTGTTTTCTTGGCATACTTTGAGTTGGATGTACAGCTGACAAATGGGCAGCAATCAAGGACTGGTCTGATGAGTACATGCAAGCATTCAGTTTGAATTCAGAGTGTTTTTCTATTTCTGTATTCTTGCACTAGGGCTACAATGCACAGCTATTCACACTTTCACTACATCTGATCATTTTCTCATAAACCTGATAATAGTCTGTGCTACCCTTCCCTTCCTGTCCTCAACCATCATGAGACTCCCATAGGTGTATTTTAGGTACTGACTTGTACACTATGACATCTGTTATGCAGTGTGATTGTTGTTCTCTCGCCACATGAGAACAATAAAGTATTCAGGTGCGCATATTAATGAAGTCACAACAGGAGCATCCTGGGGTTTTGTCTCAGTCCAGATTTATACATTCGTGCCGTGGAAGCTGCAGCCAGATGAACACAATTAGCATCATAGATCCTTTGGTACGCTGTGGGTTAATAGCACCCTGCAGCGATGATGGCGCGGGGTGGGGGAACATAAACATCACCCCTCATCCTTGGTTGTACCTCTTGGCTCATGGCTGAATGTGTCTGGGTGGCTGTTTTCATTAAGGGATTGGAGCACATGAAAATTAGCATCGGCGGTCGAAGATTGATGAATTAAAGAATGGGGACGCATTAAAGCCGGGGCTGGAGGGTGACACACAGCTTCTGCTGGTAGATCTCCGAGAGAGCAGATGCTGTTGTTCTTCCTGCCTTCCATATAGAAGACAGATGGTTTTGTAATTGTGTGTGTGTGTGTGTTTCTGTGTACTGTATGTGTGTGTGTGTGTGTGTGTGTGTGGGGGGGGTATCTGTGTGAATTTTCCATTTTTGGAAGATGATGTTATTGCAGGAAGATGGAAGAGACCCAGTTTTGCTCAGTGAGAGACTTTGAAGAGTACAGTAAATAAGCTGTGTTGTGTCAAGCAGATCTGATTGTCTGCATGGCTAAATTCAGGTGTTAGATGCTAGCATGAATACCAAACTAGAGCTCAAATAAAAACAGAATCTGCAATGATGGGGATGTACTGGATATGTCAGCTGTAGGATCCTGTGAATCTTGAGTAGTTTCACTTGTCTAAGACAAGGAACAGCCGCAGAAAAATTCATTCCCAGATTTTAATCAATTCCTTAGCACATCATTCAAGATTTGTGCACCTGCTATTCAGAACATCTTGCAAACTCAGTAAATTGCCTCTTTCCGGGTTGAAAGTGACCTACAGCCAGGTTTTCATGTAAAGCTGGTCCTTCAAACTAGACAAATAAAAATGGTATGTATGTGCAGCGCCCAGTAGGCGCCCTCCTCTACCTACTGGACTACCTACTTTTAATCAATTTTTCACTTTTGAGCGGGCTGTGTTCACCATGCAGGTTTGAGATGTGTGCTTTATGTCGTAAAGAGGTCGTATTTTAAACCACACTGTGATCTTTTTCCAACCCTAATGAAAGTAAACAGTGAGTTCGATCAAAATAAAAGTGAGCAACGTCCAAAAGCAAGTCTTGAACTTGTGTGTAGTTTGAGAGTTGATTAATTCACTCTACACATCCAGCCAAATAATATGAATTTTTCTTACGTACTACTTGCCTAAAAAACAAACAAACAATGGCTAGCAGGGGAAATGAAACATGAACAAGGGCCTAGTATGCAGAGGAGCCACCTACTGGTGATATGTTTGGGAGTCTGATAAGAGCTGATATAGGCCATTCACTGGGTTCACTGGTGTTTGTAATGTTATATGATTGAGAATATAAAAAGTAAAGACGTTACAGGACATTTTTTTGCTGTGATAAATAAAGGAAATGAAAGGTGAAGTGGGAAGGCACAACACCACAGAATGGAGTGAAGGACAGCAAGAAAATGAAGAATTATTAAAGGAGACACAGCGTGGCAGTCTTGGACTCCTGGCGCACACATGCACATAAACTGTCCTGCATGTGTCCACTAATAAAATAACACAACAAACAAGCCTAGATGATCAATAAACACTTTAACTTGCCCCTGCCACTTTGTGCCCCTCTGTATTCTTTCAGGTAGTTTTGAATAGAATGCAGTCAGTAGGTGTGACCCTGCTTGTAGACTGCAGGTGAGTTGCTTGTGGGGATCAGGTGGGCAACAGATGGGAGAGTGGGTGAGAGCAGATGAGTTGCCAGACAGGTGGTAGATGTCACTTGCTGAGGGCAAATAAAGTCCAGCATGTCTAGCTGAAGGGCTGATTGAATTTCATATGCAGACAGATTATTGGGTACAGTTTGTTTGGATGTCATCTGTGCAACATAGCAAATGACCAGAGCTATAATAAAACCCACATACATTTCCACTTCTGCCACTCCAAGTTCTTCCACTTCCTGACAGTTGCTTTTTTCAAGTTTTTTCTAAATATAGTATTAAAGAAACAAAGGGAACATGTTCAGATCCCAGCGGTATGAGCTTAATTCATTGTATGGGCGGCTTAAAAATAAAATTACCCCCATGCAGCAGAATCTTTGTCACAGCTCTAAAATGATTAGGCAGGATTTAAGTCAAAGAAGCCATTAAAGAAGCTCTTTTATCGCACTAGACATCCAATTGGTTCAAGGCACCGGCATCACATGACGAGTGTGAACCAACCAGCCTTAACAGTCACTATTAAGGCTGCATTTATAGGGTATAATTGAATCTGTCAGCTTTTAACTATAGTACATATGCTGCTGTGAACAACTGCATCATCAGTTTTTTTCTTTACCTCCAGCCATGAGAAGAGATTAGTTTGATGGGAATTTTATCTTAAGGCTTTCATACTTGATTTGCGGAGTGTGTAATTATGCATTGCTTTCCAAGCCGTTTCACTGACCTGAATCACAGTGCTCATACCACACCTACACCAGGCCGAGCAGCATGCATCGCATGCAAGGCTGCTGTTGTGTTCTACATCTTAGGAGAAAGTGAGTCTGGCCCCAGTTGTTCATGGGGATACTCTGCTAATCATCAGTATAGGGGCTGTAGAAGCGGCTCTGGTTAAGTGGAGCCCGCATGTGTCCTCAATCCTCATCATCTAACCCCGGAGAGAAGGCCGTCCCGAGGCCAGCCAGCCCTCAGTAAGAGTCCTCTGCTTGCACTCAAAGAATGGCTTTGTAGAGAAAAATAAACTGTGCTGTGAGCAGATGAGGAGGACAGAGAAAACAAGCACCAAGCCATCTATCAGTGAACTGATGAACCAATTAAAGATGGACAGGCCCTCAAGTTTGTCTGCCTTGAAGGGAAGAAGATAAAATAAAAGCATCTTTCATATTTTAATACATTTATTCCAACTTTCATTTTATTTAAACTGAATGAGTTACTGTACAACTGCACTGCAGGGAGATTGGAAACCCCCATGCTGTTTGAGTCAATGCAGATCTACTGTCAGCACAATAACACATGGCGCAATCATAGCGAATATGATTCGCATTTAATCTGGCAATGCTAAATTGGATACTATTTTATTTACGATTGCTGGAAATATGACTGGAAAACATGCTTGATTTTTGCTCCTCTGTTGCACTGAACCATTTAAATGCACATCCAGCATATTTTATTGAATTTTAAGTCTTTTTCTTACTCAGCATAATTTGTTTGCATTTGTGTGACCGCCCTCAGTCAGTCAGTAGCATTTCCCATCAGTGAGAATGCTGCAGACTGTCACTCCAGCTGCTCTGACCTCTCTGTCTCCTTTACCTCATAGCTGCTGAGGAGGTGTATTTTAGAGGCTGCTGGTTACTCTGTATCGTCCTATCAGTGCTAGGTTGGTACTCAACTTGGCTGACAGATGCATTCTTGGCTATTGTCGTCGCACTTTACGTTATTCCAGCTTGACATGCGTTAGAAGAAAAGAACACTTTAACAGAAAATTAACATGTCCTAGAATATGCATTGATTTTATAATTTTCTTTATTCTGCTCGAGTTGGCTCTCATAATGCACATCTGTTCAACAGGAAGCATTTTTATGATTCTCTGTGGCTGATGCCGATCAAAGGAATAAGCAGATTACAATCAGGCACTTTTCTACTAAATTAGCTTCAAGATCTTCTGCAGGCTTTGCTTTTTGATCTCTGCTCTGTGGGAAAGAGATAACCCTGAGGCCTCTGCTACTCACACTGCTAAGATGTACACCAGTCATCTTCACAGGAGGATTGGCATCAGACAGACCACCTGCACATTAGCAAACTGCATTCTGTACTAACTATATAGACTGTAATTTGTAACTATAATCAAACCTGCCCTATAAAAGAATGTTAAATTAAATTAACTCACAATTAAGAGTTCCTATCAGCAAAAAAGATCATATTAACCAGTGTTAGCTGATAAATGTATTTGTGTTGTGTCACATCAATTTTCACTGCCTGAACTGAGACTCAAAAACAGCAAGTCAATATTTAGAATGATAATTTTCTTCTCAGGCACAGAAGGGGAAGCAAATAATAAAAAAAGAAGATAAAGGATTGACATGACACCATTTTCCCGTCTGAATATAACTTCACCAGATAACAGGACATCGACCTGTTTCTTCCATAATTTTCCTTGAAACCGCTTTGATCCTTTGCTAATACCGAGGCTGCTGGCTCCAAGTGCCTGATAGCTTTAGCTTTAGCCACTTTGTGTCTGTTAGCTTCTTTAAAATGTCCATGTTCAGCTGGGTGAGGGCGATTAGGTTTGCTGTTACATATGTTTTAATGAAGTGCCAGAAGCCAAAAATTCAAAATCAAAATATATTAAAGAAGTCAAGAGGGGACCAAATAAGCACACAGAAACTTTCTCAGATTTATTGGGTATTTTTTTTTCAGCGAGAGCTGGCGATGGAGTGCAGTGGTATTTTTGAAGGGGACCTGCCCTGTAGCCTGAAAGTGATTGAACACAAATTTTTTTATGCCTTAATTTGAAAATCTAAGAATCCACCAACTTTTATGATTTTGATATCATTGGAAAGAGAACTGATTGATCTTTTAATGCATTTTAAAATGTATTTTATGGGTTGAGGGATTCTTTTTTTTTTTTTTATGATGATGGCAAATGAAGTTTGCCCGATTTTACCCATTCACTAGGTGGCCATTGTTTTCCAGTAGCATTAACCTGGACTTACCGGTACATATTTTCACGACGGTCACAGCACAGTTTACTTTGGTAAACTTTCTGTCTTTGCTTGCAGAGAGTTGCTTCCATGATAACGACATGTGGCTAATTGCGTTGCTGTGCGTTTCTTGCATATGCATCAAACTGGCCGGTCAGTGATCTGGGCTGAGAAATCTGGAAATCGGCTGGTTCCGGTCCCTGGCTGTTTAATTGGTGCATTTCTATTAATAATACTTATACCAGCTCAGATTTGGGCTTGAGCCAGCAGCTATGGCTTTGTTGAGGCAGCCATGTATTCCTCTGATAAGTGTGACAAGTTTTTTTTCCAACTGAAAACATCATGTATTATTACACGTTTTGCTTTGGTTATTCTATTGACACGGGCGAAAGTGATGTTGTGAATTATAGGATTACTTCCATTACTGGAAGTGCTGCATACATCTCTGCACTCCTGCGGTTTGCCGAGCTTTCTTTCCCCCTGTGTCCTTCTAAGCATTTTCCCACCCTATGCACACTGCTGGAACTGACCCTCAACCCACTCCATCTCTCCTCCACTCTCCGCTCTGATCCGTGACTCACAAAGCCTATTTAACCTTTACTCAGCTAAATTGCATGCCAGAATTTCATTTCTACTCACTGGCTGCAAGCAGCAAACATGTTTGTTTGTTTTCCTCTAGTTTTTATAGAAATGGTGTGGAAGATGGCTCTTGGCCAATATCTGCTTAAAATCTTTTAATAGTGGTCCATGTCTATGTGCTGTATGCAGCATTTATGCATAATCACCTAAAGCTATGAAATGACCTAAGACAAAACAGAAGGAAGAGGAAACGGCCTAATAGACCCCAGGTTTTGATGACTGGAAAGCACAGGAAACCCCTATTGCTTTGTTACATATTCTTTCAAGCCAGGCATCTGTTACAGCTACGTGATATACCAGCTGCAAGATATTCACTCCACAATAGGACCCTCCATAAGTGGAAGACCAGCTACATTTCTAAAGCAGGTATCACATGCACGTCCCATGGCAAGCTCCTCTGGGTACATTCTCATATAGGCAGGTAACACAAGCTATCAGGTGACAAGGGAGTGTCCTGTCAGGGTTGGATCACTTGTGTGGTCAGCAATGGTAAACTGCCATATTAGTGGTGTTAATCATGGAATGGCCTTAATACCACGCTATTGCATTTTGTGGCTCCCCATCTTGCTGTTATTTTTCCTTATCCATGTGTCATCCCTGGTTATTTGAAGGAAGACACCAACCAAAAGTGTGTGCTCCTTACCTTAGACTATAGCTTAATATGATATAAAGACAGGATATGTCACTCCTTGTGTACACGAGGCTCCTGCCATTGTGGTTCCCACACTTCATAAATATTGATGCAGCGCCTGGACTCCTCCATCTTTACCTTTGTCTTTGCTTGTGTGCATAAAATGTGCGAGAAATACCTTTTATATGTATGAAATAATAAAGACGAAGCAGAAGCTACAATCAGCAGTATTGTAGTGAAAACAGTGGGCTCATAATCTCTGGTGTTTCAGTGAGCTGTTGACTTGGGGCACTTTTGAGATTACATTTGCTTAAACCTTCATTTAATCTTGTGACTCAATTAGTGCTGTTTTAATGATTTTGATGCTTAATCATTTCAGTGAGCTATTTATTGTTTACTTTTTTTCCACTAATTCTAATATTTGCTATTCATTGGTATATATATATGTGCATTAATGTATGTATTATTGGCATACACATAGGTAAATATTTTATTGTGTGCTGTTACAGCTCCATATTTATATTCTTGAGCTTTAGATTTGCAGGTCAGAATAATCCTAATGGATCTTGTAGCTTCTCAGTTCATCCTTTGTCTGAAAGAGCCATTTTAGGTCCCTCTTCCTTTCTTCTTCTCATTGGTTGCCCTTCACAAACAAAAGGTTTGTACAGCAAATGGGTGGGGCTTCTCTGCACACAACCAGTGCTGTGTGCTAGAGATGACCATGTAGGGAGGTCCCCTCTCTGTGACATTATACAGAGCCCATGGTAAAAAAAAAACCCAAACTGAAACAGAGCATTCAGAGCTCTCTGGAAGATGGGCTTTTTGCTCAGAGAGGTTATGTAGACATATGCTGACATTATTTTAAAACTTTGGCACAAAATAAGGATAGCTTATCAGCTCCCTTTGAAAACAATCTTAATCTGAACATTTATTGTTAGGCTGCCAGTCATCTTTTGGAAAGTAAGTGCGAAGCCCCTCGATTATACTTTGGAGTTGCCTTGGCTGCTCATTAACGCGACATTGAGTAGAGTGGGTGAAAGCAGTGTCTTCTTTAGCCCAAATCTCTCCTGCTATGATTGTCATGATCAACGATGTTGTAATGAGCAAGAGAAAGCACCACTTTCCAGCAAAATACATTATTTCTGGGGCAAAGATAAAAGCGTTATATATGAATGGCAAACAATACATCAAGTTTAGTCTTACCTATGAGAACACTAAAAAAAATGAGTTCATAATTATTAATTGAAAGGTTCTTCAAAGAACATTGAAGTTAAGGGTGTGTAAGCATTTCAAAGAGATACCCTTAACTGGCTAGTAAAAGATGGAGTTGTAGACTGTCCCAATGTAAACCCTGAGCTGCAATGCTGCGAGCTACACTCATTAGCTCTGACAGCATCTGTTTTTAGAGTACTAAAGTGCTGACTGGGGTCCTTCTATACAGATAGCTACAGCCTCTCTTTTACAGCTGGGTCCATGCTGTCTCGCCTACCATGGGCTCAGCTCCACTGTCCAACGAGGCAGCGAAGCCCTGCGGGCAGCACTGAATAGTCTGTGCTTCTTTGTATGTTTGTGCAACGTGAGATGTGCTGATGGCAAGCTGCTCGGGTTTGCTGCTTTGCTAAGTCCAGTAGTCCTCGTTTTCCCCGGTGCTGTTGATCTCAGCTTAGATTTTTTTCAGAGATGTGAGCTGTAGTCATTCAGGCTCACCCTGGGTTTTGAAAGTTAGCTGTTTTTTCCTATCAGGCTCCCCTCTATACATATACCATGAATATGGTGTATATACCATGTGTTATGGTGTACAGAAAATAATTATAGTCACCTAACACAGAGATCATTGGTAGATCTGGTTATTAATTTTTTAATCAGACCTAAAAATGAGTGATTGGGCCCATAAACTCATCAGGAAAGTGTTGCCATGACAAGACAGAAATCCGCTTTCCCATAAACTTCTATAGGACTGGAAATCTTTTTACAGCCACAGCTATTGCCATCATGTGGCCTTTACATAGAATTCATATTTCCACACTGGCTGTTTTTTTTTTTATCATCCGGAGGCTAAATGCATGTTTTACACTATCTAAGGGAATGATATGAGGTTTAAAAGGCGCTCAGTTGGTACTAAGAGCCCCAAAATGTGCCAGGAAAATATCCCCTTCCCCATTACACCACCATAACGAGCCGGGCCAGACTCTGACCCCACCATCTGAATGCTACAGCAGAAATGGGGAGTCATCGGACAAGAAGACATGTTTCCAGTCTTCTGGTGTCCTATTTCGGTGAACCTGTGTGAATTGTACCATTAGTTTCCTGTTCTTAGCTGGCAAGAGTGGCAGTCAGTGCGTGTTTCTGCTGCTGTGGACTTTCTGCTCGTTTGCATACCTTAGTGTTTATGTGAGTTTCTGTTGCTTTCCTATCAGCTCTCTGACCTCTGGCATCAACAAGCATTTTCACTCAGAGGACTGCCACTCATTGGATATTTTCTCTTTTTCAGACCATTTTCTGTAAACCCCAGAGATGGCCGTGTGGGTAGATCCCAGTAGATCACCACTTTCTAAGAGACTCAGACCCAGCCTGTGTGGCATCAACAACCATGTCATGTTCAAAGTCACTTCAATCACTTTACTAGTGATTTCTAAACTGTCATAACTAATAAAGTAGCTGGCGAGTGTATGTGTACACTAGTGCGTTAATATTACAATATATCAGTGGATATTTCCTCTTGCTGCAATAGGATTAAACAGCATGTTTTAAAGCACAGTGATTAAATAGAATAATCACTGACAAAATCCAGATGGAAATCAAAGACTACGTTTCTGGCAGCACAACCACCTCAACACTAACATATCCCCTCATCAGGTCCATGGTGAAAATGTTTGCAAATAGCTGCCCAACAAATGCAAGAGAAAAAAAGAAATATTAGCATTTACTTGAAGACATATTGGAGTCCACTAGATGACTGTAATTTATTTGTTTTCTATATTTTACTATTTTAGGGCTTCAAAGGCTCAAAGATGCTGAAATGTTTCATAGAGCTCAATAATCCTGCATCATTATGTTAAGACTCACCATCTTTACATAAATGTACCACTATACTCCATTTAGGACTTTGATGATATGAAGATATAAATAAAGAGGCAAAGTAAAGAAGTCCATTTGGTTTTTGCAACCGCCTTTTAATGTCACAGAGCTGGAACCAAAGCCGGCTCTTTGGAAGTCATCTGAGGAATCAATCATTAGAGGTTTGCACAAGTGAAAGAAACAACACATGAAATATTTTAATCTTTTCTAAAAGCCATGTAAGGGTGTCAAAAGATAGATATAGCAAGCCCTCAATAATACTGAGATTGGTGTCAAATAATGAGGCTACTGGGACGCAGACACAGTGTGCTCTCAGTGGACTGTGATGGAATATCGTACAATGGAATATTATACAAATGCATCGGATTGTCTCAAAAACTTTATCCAATGGTGACAGAAGTGTGATACACTCTGTGACAGGTCTGCAGGTCTCAGAATGAGGTGGCCGATTCTCCGGTTTGTTTTGTGTGCTGGAATTTGACTACAGATCGGTGGCATTTGACTGAGAATTTGTTTAATGAAAATCAAGGGAAAGGTGGAAACCAAATAAAGTTGATTTATGAGTGTGTTTGTGTGTGTGTGTATGCAAAGCCATGGGTATGCACTGTACAGAATCATGTGTGTAGCAGTGGTCCTGCAGTGAGGGAACGACAGCATGAACCACGACAGCATCCAAATAAGTCACACCAATGTAATCTGCACAGGCGAGGCCTCGGGGACACGTGCACATTAACCTCCTTTAGTTATCCCAGAAAATGTTGCAACATTAACAAAGCCAAGCTGCAAAGAACTGAAAGTAACGTGAGTGGCAACTGAGATTTATTTGACCCCCGAGTCGCACGAACAAATATGAAGCATAGAAATGCAAAAGAAAAACACGTTAATTCATTTATGATAAAAGCTGTGCAGCTAGCACCCCGCTTTGTCCACTTGCAGCCTTGTTCAGAAGGGAAATGTTGATGTGGAGTCCAGCCAGTATAGTGAAGCACACATTTTTAGAGGTTTCCCATTCATTGAAAGACAAGTGAAGAGCAGAGTGCTCTAATCACTGCCAAGGCAGCCACATTCACAGACACCAGTCACACCCTACACATTAGCATTTCACTCCTCTAACAAACGTATCATGCTGCACTGGGTAATCATAGATAAAACATTATAATAATATACCAGTCTACAATGGTTTTAAGAGTCAGCTTGTTTCCAGTTGGAGTGTCTTTGCAGGATGTCTGCAGGATGCAGCGATTTCACAGCAGCGAGGTTCTTTCATTTGCTGTAAGACTGGCAGGAGAGGGAGGAGTGCACTTCCTAGTCTGATAAAGCTACAATCAGGCATCAATCTTCATACCGTGCCTATCTGGAGTCAAAGTGAAAAAGTGATATCCCATTTATTTTAATCTCTTGGTTACCGCTCGCTGCCAGGCAGATCTGCACTTCACTGACACAGAAAGCTTTTGTGTTAGCTTGTCACTTTCTCATCACAGCTTTGAGCCTGAGAACTCTTTTTTTTCCTTTTCTTTTTTGCATGTGAGGAATTCTAAATTAATGAGATCACTTAGAGAAATCCCTCTCCACTTGTGTTACTAATATTAGGAGGCCTCAATCCTTTTCTGTTCTTCTTCTGCCTTTCTCTCTGTGAGCTGGAAGACATGTAGTCAATATTAGATGTCTCCTAGGCATCCTATAGGTCCATATACCTCTGCTGTTTGCTCACCCTTTTCAACAAGCCCTTTGTTCCTCACACTTTCATTGCCACTGTTCTGTTTCTCAGCGCCCTCCACTCATTTCTGGCTGCTTTCTTCTACATCTGCCTCCGTCTTTGCTTTTGCTTACATCCCTTTTGTGTTGTTGCTTTCGTTAACATGGTCTCCAGGGTTCTGGCTGTATGGGCATTTTTTTCAGCATGTTTCTGACATGTCACATCCCACGTTGTTAAGTTTTCATGTGCTACTCTGCTAGACACTCTCCGTGGTGATACCCGTGCAGCCTAGTTTCGGTACCAATCATGCAGTTATACTGTACTACATTTTTTTTTAAACCAAATGTTTCTCACAATGGCCGCTGTAAACTGGTGCACGCCCATGTCGTATTGGGTAGAATGGGTAATTAAAAGGTCTGGGGGCTGCCCCAACAACTACACAACATTCTAGGGCTTTTATCAGCATATATTCACATTTACAATAGGAATGCTATTGTATTGTATTGCCTTCTTGATTTCTCAGGACAGACCTGACAACGGTAACACATCTGCCACAGTCAGCTTTGCATTTTACACTACAGATGTTATACAGAGCGTTTTTAGCAGTGTGGGCCGGTCTTTGAACTTAGTGGTCAGTTTGTTTACATTTGTTCTTCGTTTCATGTTGAAATCTGTGATTTAGTCCAGCATGAGACTGTATTGAAACAGAAGGATAGAACAGCTGTTATCTCTTGTGAAGTACCACTGAATACTGAACTCAAACACAGTGCTTCTGCTGCTCCGGGCCTCTCCCTGCCTCGCTCTCCCTTCCATCCTTCTGCTGGGACTGCTGGGACAGTTCGATGATTGGATCAATCCCCAGGGAGCTCATGCCTGGATTTTTTTTTTTTACAGTAAGCCTCACCTAAGTTAGCAGAGAATGAGCAAAAGATTCCTAATCTTGATTTATACAGTGTCTTTCTCTTCAGTCTCTGTGTGTATGTTTGACATTCTTGATGACTCCATTGTGTGCAGTGTTGAATGGGAACAGCTTGGATGGGAGAACTGCCTCTTTAACCTCTGAGGGGAAGAAAAAAAACTTGTGGGAAGCTATAAATCTCTCTGATTAAATCCAGCTCCTCTTAGGCTGCCCTTTTTTTTGTGTGGGACTGGACTGTGTGTGTTGTCTGTCATCCGAAGGATGCTCACAGACTGTTAAAATTAAAAACCCTTAGAATAGTCATGGTAACCAACCCTCCCTTTCATTTTGTGTCTCTAGCACACACAGAACCATCACATGGGGATGTATGGGTTTGAACTGCTGAGAGGAGGCTTCAAAAGCAGTCTGAAAGGTCAACCTGACACTGACTTGTGGCCTTTTTTAATCTAGCCATACCATAAGAAATACCATTATATAATTCCCATCTGCCTAGATTCCATAGCCGGGTTGAACTCAACCATTTAAACTGCAGCAGCTGTGCTTTTGCTTTCCGTTGCATTTTTGGTGGGCTTTGACTTAAAATAAATTTCAAATAGAGTTTTAATTTCTCTCTACACATGGGACCAATATAACTATACAACACCATGGCACGGCTCACTAAACCTAACCATTTGTCATCTACAGTAAAGGAGCATATAGACTGATGTACACAGGCATGCACAGACAATCACAGTAATAAAGAAATCTGCACCAAAATGTTATTATGCACAGATGGTATTTCTGATAGTGCGCACAGAAAGCTTCAGGCTCCTGTCACTGTCCAGGTGCGCCATCCAAACGACACCTGCAAAAGCCTGCAACTCTTTCTTGTTGTTGTTGTGGAGCCACTAGCCTGTATTTGCTGCTTTGGCTTCAGGTCAGCTGGTGTGTGGAGATCAAATGCAAGCGATTTAGTCTTGATGGCACACTTGTCTGGACAGAATATCTCACTGCTTTAAGGTGAGGACAGTGGAGGGCATGCAGTCGGGGCATGTGTTAAAAGTGTGCTTTGAGGCAGCTGCTACCATCACTGATTGCTCTGCCCCCTTTCGCCTAAGGGATTATAGCCCCCCACACACAATTTCTATTCATGCCTGGGGTCTGTTATTCCATAACAGGATGAAAAATCCACACATCGATACATTTAGATGCTTGCGGTTTACTGGCTCCGAGTGGATTCATAAACTCGGAAGGCTAATTGAAACAGGAGCTGGGTAATAAATCAAAGCAGTATTTCACCGGGCCTCGGCACTTATATAGCTTTAATAATCCAGAATAGTGATCACACTTTAGTTGATGTAAGGACAGACAGAAACAGGGGCCTTCTTCTGAGCTCACGGTTCACATTCATATTATTGCCACAGAGATATTTTCGTTTCTTGTGAGATCAGATCTATTTCTGCTTCGTGAATCTTTCTCAAGGTGAACTGAAAATGTTTACTCAACACTTTGTTCTGTGTATAGAGTGCTTGTTAGGTAACGCCTCTCTTGTCCTGGCTTTTTAAAAAATAATTCCCATTTGTTTAAAATGGAGTCCGTGTAGCACTGGATGAGACAGATGATGCCAAACTGCCCATGAGAAATGGAAAGATTAAAAAAAGAGAATATGTTTGGGGTTGTTTATGAACTATGTGAAATTTTGGATTTAACACAGAATCAGAGGAATAACAGGTGTAAACCATGCTGATGTTGCATTTGTTAGGAAATTTACAATGTGTGTTTTAATGCTCTGTTTGCTATACTGGCTCTCTATTCAGGGTCTTGTACTTGGATTAAAGAATATATAAAATATTTTCCAACCAGCTACCTTCAATTTGACAGTGAAAAACTAGCAATGCACTACTGGCTTACCTGGCATGGGTGCCAATAATAGCTTGTTACATCACTTAGCTCATTTGTTGGTGACAGGTACAGTATGGAGGCTTCTGGTGCTAGAGTTTTTACAGAAGCTTCCAAAAACTGGCTCAGTGTCAGGGCTACACAGTACATCTTTGAATTGTACATTAGAATCTCTGTCAGTGTATATGTACAGCTTTATATTGCTTTATGAAAGATTTTAAAAAAATGTCAGACCATAAAATTAAAAACAAATCACCCACACCCACCTTACCATCCTGCTGTTTTTAAAATAAATTAAACTAGTATTGAAAAACATAGTGGTAGAAAATGGATAGATGGATGAAAGATAAATTGAAGCCACATATTCACAATAACACTTGTCTAAATTTTTATAAAAAAATAGACTGCCATTGTGATATCAATGCACAATACATTTAGGCATTTAGGCATAGCGCAACAACACAAGCACAAACATGTCTGAGTGCGAGAGCTTCAACAACCCCCAACAAAGCACAGCACTTTGCTAAATAATAAAGATGGAAACGGCAACCTTGTTTCACCACTTGATGGAAAACTACACCATTGAGTAAAAGCAGGCTACAGAGGCATGCATGGAGGAGATGGCAGCAGCTGGTGATGCATGACCCAAAAGTAAACAAATAACTCTACCAAGCATCACTGCAATTCTGGCTACTTGTGCTTTATGTGAAAGAAAGAGCAAATGGTGCATGGAAATTACTGATGCTGTTACATACTGCATTAAACTTCATTTTGAATTTGGTAGCTTTAATGTTGCTTACAGTAGCTAATTTGAGACTGCTCATTTTGAGACTGGCCATTTTTGTTACTATCAAGTAATTAGATTTATTTATGAATAGTTTTGGTTAAATTTCAACCACATATATAGATTTGGATTTATTGAGTCACCTATTTTAAATTTTTTTTTTACTTTTTAAAAATGTCCAATTTACTTTTCTATTTCATTGCTTTTTTTGTTAAGCATATTTTTTACCCTTACAAGCTATTGTGTTTGTGTTCGTTTTTTGTTTTGTTTTGTCTATTATAACATAGAAGTTTTTTGGAATTAAAAAAATATTCTCATATCATAATAGGTTATAAAAATATCTGTGTCCGCCACTTGAATAGATAAGACAATAGGACACGACCTTATCTGGAGTCAGCATCTACTTAGCTTAGCTTAGCGAAACCAGTTAATTATTAATATTTTTTAATCTTAATCTTTTAATCTTTTATGTTTATTTCTTTGTCAGTCTGGTACAAAACAACAAAAATCACATTATTATTTTTACATACTGTTAATGAAGACATTAAAATTTGTTTTATGCAAAGAGAAGCAAATATCAGCTTCTTAGCATAACGGTGTAGTGTTGACAGGCACATGAACCAACAAACATGCCCAAAGTTTATTATAGTTTGATTTGGTCCCCAAATGTTGAGCTGTTTTCTTGAAAAGGAAATTGTATTCTTTGTTCTTCTCTGCGTGTCTCTTTTTGTCACCATGGCAACCTGCTGGAGCATGGGGGTCAGCTTTGCTCTCGTACCACCTCCCAGCTCTGCTCTTCTCTCTTTTGATA
>VOQJ01014391.1:0-10457 GCA_015052665.1 Apistogramma diplotaenia | reverse complement strand
GGTTCCAGAGCCCAGGCCATGCGTTGAGGTTAGCCCGACCATATCTGGCCGGTACCTCTCAACCTCACGCACTAGCTTGGGCTCCTTCCCCACCAGAGAGGTTAGGTTCCATGTCCCAATTGCCAGTGTCGATAGCCAGGGATCCGTCCGCCAAGGCCTCTGCCTTTGGCCACCACCCGACACACATTGCACCCAGCCCCTATGACGCCTCCTGCGCGTGGTGGGCCTACAGGAGGGTGGGCCCATGTCATCTCTTTGGGCTGTGCCCGGCCGAGCACCACGGGCTAATGCTCGGGCACCAGACGCTCTCTGTTGAGCACCGTCCCCAGGCCTGGCTCCAGGGTGGGGCCCCGGTAACCCTATCCCAGGCAGGGTAAACTGTTCCCTTGATCTTCTACTCATAGGGGTCTAACGGAGAACTAGTAAAACTGAATTTAAAAACTGACATTCCCAGATCATGCTATGCGATCCAAAACAGTGCCACTCAATTATTTTCTGTCATGCCTCCCGGCCACTTCTGGTCACACCCCCTCCTTCCTGCCATGAATTGCCATTAAAAATATAGTACAATTTGGCCCTTTAAGTTACTTTTTAATTTGAGGAGAAAGCGAAATGTTTAAAAAGTAACTTAAAAGGTCAAATTGTACTATATTTTTAATGCCAATTCATGGCGTGAAGTAGGGCGCGTGGCCGGAAGCGGCCCGTACCCGGGAGTTTGAGATGGCTGCCATAGAGCTATTACAATGAGCACGCCACCACCACCTACTGTAGTGGAGGTGCAATTACACTTTATTCTAGTATGGTAAAAAATAAATAAATTACATGTTCCCCAGGGTCAGACGTACCCCCCCTGTCAGCGAACCATGCACCCCAAGGGGGCGCGCCCCACTATTTGAGAACCACTGATCTAAGTTCAACTGCATTGCTAAAAACAAGCCTGTACATGCGGCTGAAAATATGTTTTTGAATTTGCATTCTGGAAGTTATCTTAATGTTTTAAAATTGCATCAATTTAGTGGTGCTTCAGCTACTGATGAGGGAAACAGGCTTGAAAAACCTTCCATGTGAATGTAACAAAAAAAAAGAGGAAGAAAAAACTGAGTGAATATTTCATTGAGATCCATTCACTATGTGATGAGGTATTTCAGTCCAAAGAGAATTTCTGGTTCAATATACCAAATGAGTTTCTAAAGTAACATTTTTAAAGGTTTATTTCATCTGACAATAAAATTCATTTGAGTCTTTTAATAAAGGTCACTGTTTTGTGTTTGTTCGAAATGATTCCGTGTTCAGCGGTGGGTTAGGATCTGCCTTGAGTCGAAGCTGCGGCACATTAAATGCTGGAACTGGCCGTGTGAGCCTGTTATTTACTTTGTACAAATCGACAGCCTCAAACAGAAACTCTGCTCTGACTGATGTTCTCATCTCGCCATGCTGCTCAATGAAAGATGCCCACTCTATCACTGATCAGTGAAAAACTGTGGAGTGTTTTTGCGTAGATATGTTAACTCTCAGCAGGGCTTAGACTGACCTCGTGGAAATGTGGACTTTCATTTTGAGGGCATGTGTGCTTCTGCACTGTATTTCCTCAGCTTTTGAGAATGCAAGTCATTCGCAACCTGTTCCTCTGTCTTAGGAAGGAAAATGTCACACAGAGACGACATGGCACTGTTCAGGACGAATGAAGCACAGGTTGAAAACAATCTGCCAGTGAAATAGTTCTTTGTGGCATTTTGGCTCTGTGTGTAATCATACCTTGACTTCAGACTTTTGAGAATAATAATCAACATATCATCTTGTAAGAAAATGTCAAATGCAGAGCAAAACAAATAAAAATGGACTAAAGAATAAATGTAATAATAGAGCATAATAGTCCCCATGCATCATGCCTTGTTATGATGCCTGTTATCGACATCCGTGGCATTCGTCATCAGTGACAAATGCTCACAATGGCTGGCAACAGACATTAAGGAGATGGAAGCCAGTAGTGTGATGAAGAACACGCTGTCCATATTTTTCTTGCAACCAAAACTCTGAAAGATTTGTTACACTTTCTGTGACAATTAAACCCATTTGCATGTAAAAGCTGAGACATCTTTATGACTTCCTGTTTACAAATCTATTATGGTACATGTTTTACATGCTAATATCTCATTAGACTGACATGTTTTTTATAGAGGCAATGAATTATTGTGTTTTTTATCAGTTATATATCGGACAAAGAAAAAAGTTTAATGACGCGACTGTGTGTTTTGTCCTTCTTTTTTTTAAGATTAATGTCCCCCTACCTCTCAGTTATTGTCGACAGTACAGTAGATCACATCACAGGGAGAAGCACTGCAGATTAAAAATGTCAATTTCAGACGTCACACTGGCTCTGTGATATACAGCCCAGGGTTGGAAACGCACATAGGAATTTGAGCAAGGATTCTTCACTTGGATGTTGCAGAGAAAACACCTGCTGGAGCCACAGTCACTTGAGCACACACAGGACGTGACTGTCTTGACTCCTTGTGACACAACTATACACTCTAATCTCCGTTAGGGTTCACCCGGCGTGCTACATGCTTCAGTCTGAATAATGTTTCTCCATCCTCTGCCTCCTAAGCCACGCTGGCCTTTGACTTGTTTACACAGATTAAAGATGTGATGTTGAAACATGTGCTGGCTCAAACAGCGGCTCTGCCGAGGCGTAACAAATGTCAGCATGATGAAGGTGAGGACTCTAATGCTGTATTATCTCTGCTGCATTGGGAAGCAGGTGTGATGAATGTCCAGCAGAGACAGACACACATTTCTACCTGTCTCCACCTGTCTGTGGAGGGGGAGGGGGAAATCTATTTAGCAATGGGAGGATGGGGAAGGGGGAGGGGGAGGTGGGTCAGGCAATCCAATCTGAAGATGTTTGCTGGTTGACGGGGTGGAAGTGGTGAATGGACGTGGCACAGTTTGGCCATGGGAGATTTCTGTCTGACACCGTCAGAGAGGATGGACAGGAGCAGGTCGAGAACAAAATAGGAAGGTCATCACAGGACAGGCAGGTGTCACTTGATGTATTGTGGGTTAACAGCTTCAGAATGATGTTGCCATCGGCTCAGCCCACAACACAGACATCGGTGAAACAAAGCTGAATTCCTCTGAATGCCTCTGATGTTATACAAGTGATTCTAACAAATCCTGCCTTACTGAATTTTTATTGTTTAGATGTTCTGTCCAAGATATTCATTTATATAATATATAAATATATAATTTAATTGGTCCTCGAGTGACTGTAACTCCTGCACCTGTGCTTTGCTATCCTTTGATCTAAATCTAAGTCATGACAGGACACTCTGGCCAATAGCAAGTCTTTTCAGGCAGGATCTGGGGCAGGTCCATGCTGGAAACAACGAGCTGCATTTTGGTCCTGTTTTCAGATTGAATGACAAGGCTTAACAGTTTTTCCAGGGCTGCACACAGTCCATGTGTATTATGTATGCCCTTACCGGTCTGGTGGGAGGGGCTTAAAATTGTCATCCAAATGGGTATCTTGCCCATCCAATCAAAAGTTAAGAACAGGAAGCTACTAACATCAATGCAACAACCAGAGACTATTAAAAGTCAATGACATTCACCAACTACAAGTAAAATATCCACTAGCAGTGCAAAGAGGGAAAGAGGGCAGGTTAAGCTATTCACAACTCCGAGGCTAGATATCAAAGCAAACAATAAAAGCACAGGACCCTGCTGATATATGACTGGGTAGTATTCATTAGGGGTGGTTACCTGGGCAGCTGGAGCCTGTGAAGCAGATTACTTTTTTTTTATCAATTGATTACTTTCCTCTTGCTTTTACTGCCACTACTGTGAGGGCATTTATTGTAGTGGTATTTGTAAAGGGTATTTTGACCTTGTTTCCAATAGTGACTGCTAGTTTTTCACCTGAGGAGCCATCATCTGGATTTGCACAAAATTGTGTTAGTGATGCTTAGTGATGTTATTCAATGTTGATTTATGCTGATGTTAGTTAGGGGTCATACACAAAACTGTAATCTCAGAGAGAGGAGATGTCAGCATGTGAACAGGGAACTAGCCAGCTGCTAATCACAGGGATTCATCTCGCTCAAGCTGCCCATCTGTCCACCCCTTTACTCCATATTTGTGCTCTCTGCACCTTTAAGTTAGAACTTAATAAAAAGGAGAACATTAGTGTTTGCAGCTGATATTGTCTAACTATAGTTTTCTTAAACCCAAACCATGATATTTCCCCAGTTAGTGGTCTAACATTAGGAATATTGTGAAAAGCTTCTTCTATTGCTTCAACTAATGACAAGAAACTTTCAACACTTGCTAATAACGTGCTGTAAAACCACAACTTGTCATTTTTACACTTCGATAAGTTAGGCTGATTTTTTTTAAGTTTAGATTGAGCCACGCGAGCGGCAGTTTACCACTGATTTGTGGTTATTTAACCAACAGTTAGGATGAACCTATTGCTTTATGTTTAAAATAGCTTAGTTACTGTGATCTGAAGTGCTCCATTATATTAGCCATGCTGTAGTGGCCGTGTGCTCTCTTTCTTTGCAGAGCTGTCTAATATCTTTGTTCTTCTCACTGGGTTTTACCCTCCTGACCCCTACAAGGATTTGTGACGCTTTGAAAATGCTTTTGCTCCAAACTGCCAAAGGTCATGTTTTAAATGGCAGCTGAAGGCAGGTTATATTGGGCTTTTGAACAAGTGATAAATGCTGTTGTTTTCCTCTTAAGGATAATAAAATGAATAATAAGTTTCCATCAGTGGAATAATAAATGGTAAATGCCGTCATGTATCAGTATACAGCTAATGTTTTACTCTTACTCTTACTCAAAAGTCATCAATCATGAGTCAAGTCGGTCAACAACAGCTTCTCAGCCTCTTCAGATTCAGATAATGAATCACAGAGCGGTATCAGCAGTGAATGGTGGTGAAGCGTCCTGTGTATCAGATCATACTGGTGTCATATTCCTGTAGAAGAAAAAAACCACAGGCTCTGGTTCTAACATATAAAATAATTATAAAGTAACACAATGACCTTTTCGCTGACCCTTTTTTAAAGGCTGCTCTGCTGGCAGGCTCTAATTAACATTAGCCTCCAGAAGCTGACTGCTGTCTTCTGGGAAGCGGAGAACAATCCTGGCCAGGCTGTAGTCCTGTAAAACACAGCAAAAGGCCACCAGTTCATCTGTTCATCCCCCACCCCTCTTTTCCCACTCCCCCTCCTCTTACCAATACCTCTACCGCCTCCTCTTCCTCGTCTCCCACTCACGGGAAAGAAACAGCTGGAGAGATGCTCATATATGTTGCTATTAAATATGCTTTCAGTGTGTTGTGTTGCATTTAATCTTTTCAATTCGTGTTTGTAGTTGTGTAGCTGACTGGCTGTATACAGCAGGTACACGGGTTTAGTTGCAATGAACAACATACTGATCATTTTGAGGATTTTACAGACTGACAAGCAATAAATGTGTAAAATGTGACACATTTCTGAACAGAATTTATAACCTTTTGGACAATAGATGTCTTGGAAAATGTCTTGTCAGTTTGGAAAGTAGTTTATGGTGCCTGTTGTTCCCAGAAAACCCAACACTGGCAACAATCTTAGCACTCAAATGCTCCAGAAACTTAAAGGTTTTATCACATTCACTCCCCAGGTTGGTAGATTCTTAAAGAGGTTTATTTTACTCACCACAAGCAGTACTCTTCAGCTCATGAAACTGCAGTATAATACATATTTCCAGAGCTTGAAAACATGGCTAGAATGATGTAATAGTGATGTCATCAGAGTCCACTGAGACTAGGATGAAAATATGTTAACAGGAAGGTGTGGGAACAAGATGGCAATGTGTTTAGGCAATCGCTTTTAAATCTGTGTTTAGCTTTATGAAGGAACAACTCCAAATAGCTTAATGCACCTTGTTTTGAATGTCTTGTGTGCTATGTGTAGTATGCTGATGTGAAATGAAGCAACAATATGCAACACACAGTGTTTCTCCCTTTTTAGGCCCTGCTACATGCAGAGCAGGAACTCAATTAAAGCTCAAACACTGAGAAAATGTTTAAAGTTAATGTTTTCTTTATGCATTTTTGCATTTTGCTTATAATGAATACCCAGAAGTGCAGCCAAAACTAGCAGAACCAGAAATCAATGAATGCACTCCACTCCTTTTTTCTCCCTGTGAAGCTTTCTGTCCTTTATCTCAGAAGCACCTGATTCAGCAGCACAATGCTGGAACATGGCCCTTTTTACCTTCTTGTCCTGATATTACCAATCATATGACAGTCCTGGGTGACATCATATAAGTGCCTTTCTTGCACAGTGTTTACTTGGGTATCAGTTAACCCTTGCTCATGTTGCACTCTCAACATCAATTTTTTTTTTGATTGTTTGTTTGTTTTTCTAACCTCTGAAGCTGTCTGCTAAATCATCATTTCGCTTTAAACACATTTACTTTTCCAAAAAATGATTTTCTGGCATTTTTACCTCTAGTTCTGAGTGTGTTTTCTAATCTGTGACTGGTTCCGATTTTTCCGTCAAGGTCAAACCACTTCTGCTCCCAAAAGCTCAGGGCTTACAGTTTCCCCTCATTCTCCATGATAAATTCAGGTAGCATGAGAATACCTAGTGAAAACGATTCCCCATTCCTTCTGCGATTCGTGTAGTGCCGACAAGTACTCCCCACGCACCTGCCATTTTTCACTGAAAAAAATCAATCAGCTGCATCTGGGGGCTCGTTTTCATCATCACTTCATTGACTTTCTCCCCAGCTAAATTTTCTTTACAACTACCTAGTGATAGTGCTGGAGGCCAGGGAGATCATAGCACGTCTTAATGAGCTTGTGTGTGCAAGCATTGCTTTTTCCTTTAGCCTTGTTAGCTGACATTTAGTGAAGGTGCTCATGTTGCTGACAAAAGCATTCCCACTAATGCTTTTGCAAGGTGAGGCACGTATAGCTCTTTGTTTGATCTTGACAGCTCAGAGGCATGATCATCACACAGTTGGTCAGAAGTGCAAACCAGGTGATACAAAAGCACCATGCCAGGATTTTGTGTTGATTTAGCAATTTTTTATGGTTTACATTAATGGGGCATGCTTCTGGTAGAAAAGATAAAGCTGCAAAGCTTCAATTTTGCTTTATTTAATTTACTGATGGGTGAAAACTTTGAGGAAAAATCTACAGAACACAAAGTGTTGATTTTCCCATGCCATGCTTCAGCATGCTCTGGTATTGATCATACATGTTCCTGGAGCTCTGCTAAAGTCTCACAGGTGTTTACTGGACTGAGCTCTGGTGACCGTGAAGGCCACGGCATATGACTGACATCATTACCATCCTCATCAAATCATCCAGTGACCTCTGTGCTTTATGGATGGGGGCAGTGACATCCTCGGCAAGGCCACTGCTATCAGAATTGAAAATTTTTCAACATAGGATAAAGGTGATTACTCAAAACAACTTTGTATTGATTTGCAGTGCCCCTTTCACCCGAAGGGGACAAATGCCAGCAAAGTGTCTGCTGCAGTATAACAGAGCCACGGTACTGCTTAACACATAGGGCAGGGGTTCAGGTTTTTTCTGGGTTATAATTGATACAGTTGCATCAAAAAATTTAGTTTATTCAAGACAAATTTGAATCTTTATTTTGGTTGGGCTAGTTTCAAGCCTGTAAATAATTAGATAGAAATATTGAAGGCTCAGTCAAAGTTTTTCTGCACTGATTTAGGAAACAAAGGGCTAATGAAAAAGGCTTGAACCACCCCTTATTTCTTTCTTTTGCTGGTGAAATTAGAAATGGACACATAAAGTTATTGAAACATGTGCAAACAAAAGGAAAACAGAGCTTGTAGAATCCTAAAGAGCTTCAAAGTCAATATTTTGTATGACTTCCTTTATTCTTCATCATTCTTCTGCCCAAACCCTGTTGGGCAACCTTTCTTGTTGGTTCTTTAAGCAATCTTCAGGAAAAGTTCTCGTGGTTTTTTTTGGGGGGGTTTTTTAAGGACATTGCAAACCTCTTCTTTGGATGTTGGCTGCCTTTTTTCCATTTCTGCCAAGATGAAGCCACAGTGTTTCAGTAATGTTGAGGTCAGGGCTCAGGGGAGGCCAGTCCATGACTGATAACCTTCCACTGTGTGCTTTTCTATCCACCTATGCTTTTACTGCAACGGCATTATGTTTTGGATCATTGTCAAGCTTTCCAGATGTGTTGCATGTTGGATCAAAATCTGATGGCACTTTTTGTAAGAGCTCTTTTGGAATCACTTTGTTGGTGAAAAATACTATTGTTTGCCTGTCAGACTGTTTTCAATGGCATTTTTAAAAAAAGATTTAGCGAAAGAGAGTGGAACATGTTACTTCTATGCAGCAGTGGGCACCATTTCATGTAATGATGTAATGATAAAAGTAAAATTATAGTCTTTGACGATATTTCTTACCTTCTCCACTGAACGACTTTATCTTGGTTCCTAAAGTAAACACCAATTCATCCAGCAACTGCACAGTGCAGAATCGCCCTGTTCAGTCTTGCAATCAAGATAATTGCAGGAATCATGAATATTTCACTGTAGGTTTAGCGTTTTTATTTATTTATTTATTTGTATTTGAAAATTGGTGCACTGCTAACTGGGCCATGAAAGTAAAGAATTTCCTTTTTTGAGTACATCTATATTTGGGAGGCATCTTTGGTTTTCTAACAATCCCCCATCTCGAGTCAGCTCCATCCGTACAGTCGTTCAGGTCTTCCGTGCTTTTCGGTGCTGACCTTACTCCCAGTATGTGTGATGTGATCCAACATGACATCGAGTATGTCTTCTCGACCATCGAATGGCTCTTAGTGCTGTGTGCCAGAAGAGGCCCAGCTCTCTAGTTCCCTCCGCTGTCTACAGGGAACCAACTGATTGTCTCTTTTTTTAAACGGAGCTTGTTTTTTTTCTCTGGCAGCAAGAGAGTCCCTACAGAGCTGCTACTCAGCTACTCAGGTATGTGGAAAGGTGTGAATGAATGCCACTGTGGGAAACAAACATATGTCACACCCCCCCTCCCCCCAAATGCTCTCAAATGACACAGTTGCACAGTTGTGTTAGACTTGTGATTATGCTGCCTTTACCTGTCAGGGTTTGCAGCAGACTTTGTGTTCTTTTAAAGACTTCCATCAGTTTAACAGCTGTCTCTTTTGTTCCTGCAGCATTAGCTCACCACACCACACACATTACTGGTACTTATTTTCACTGCTCAGTCCCTACCATTTGTTCTAGACCTATGCCTACAACTAGACCTATGCCTAGATCAAATCATACATCACATTATATGCAACTTATCTTTCACAATAAGAGCTGCAGAAATGAATACAATAATGCAACTTAATAAAACCGCTTGCAGAAGCATGTTTGCACAATTTACAGGAGATTCTAAGATCTATATAAGGTTGTATCTTTGGTTATTTTTAAATAATCACACATCTTTTGTGTATTATTACAAAATGACATTTTTCCTTATCAAATAAACATTTATTCCTGTTTTTGTGAAGAATGTCTCTGCAGCTAAATTCACCAAGAAGTAAAAGGTAAAACAGTTGCATTCATTGCAATGACTAAAACAGATCTTTCAGATTAAATATTAGAAAAGTATTATAGAAATGTCTATCTTACAGTTTTTCCAACCTTTTGTCCCAATACAGCTGAAATAGGTTCCAGACAGAATTCCAGACGTGGACAAACAGATAATTGTATTGATAGGTGGATATATTTTGATATATTTTGATTTCCATAATATTGCCAAAGTCACACTGAGCATTTTGTCTCCAGCACATGTGGTCTATTCTCTAAATGGTAAATAGACTGTTAGATATTGTCCAGGGTACACCCTGGACAGGTCATCAGTGTACCGCAGGGCTAACACAGCGAGACAGCCAACCATTCATGCTCACTTTCACACCTGCGGCCGATTTTAGTGTCACTAATTAACCTATCAATATTAAATTATTACAGGTTTCCAATATGGATTGCACAGTGACAGTTAGTAATGGGTTCTTTTTTTCAGCTCTGTAATCGAGATGGACCAACAGCTGAAAAGTGCATTATTGGCACCTTCAAACATTTGTAGTGCCTGACATACATTACTACCAGGTACTCCTAAAAACAGCAGAAATATATGTTATAAAACAAGACATAATTACATTTAATGACTGGAAATGGACAAACTGTGATTTGCACAGAAGTCCAAAAACAAAGCACCATTTGGGTTCAGATCGGGCAGGCCGTTCCTCCCAATCACGCCCCTCCAGGTCTCACTGTCATTGCCCACGTGAGCGTTGAAGTCTCCCAGCAGAACGACAGAGTCACCAGATGGAGCACCTTCAAGCACCCCACCCAGCGACTCCAAAAAGGGTGGGTATTCTGAACTGCTGTTTGGTGCATATGCGCAAACAACAGTCAGGACC
>VOQJ01014386.1:17563-38507 GCA_015052665.1 Apistogramma diplotaenia | reverse complement strand
TGAATCAACTCCTCAGTATGCAGTTAAGTTCTGCACAATCCTGCTAATGACTTAATTGTTTGACTCAGGTGTGTTTAAGCAGGGTTGCATCCAAAAGCTGCAGGACACCGGCCTTCGAGGACTGGGATTGAGTGTTCCTGTCTAAAGGGATGTACACGGTTAAGAGTAGTGATGGTGATATGAAGCTTTGAAGCTTTCCATTCAATCAGTGAACCCATGGGTCGAAGCCTCGTGGTGCTTCATTTGCTCTACTGCGCCATCGAGTGGACAGTAAATGTATAGCAGGCAGAGCAATTATAATCTAGTGACGCGAGATGAAGCTTCATGAAGCTTTCTATTCAGTCGGTGAGCCCACGGGTCGAAGCTGCGCCTTCAAGTGGACAGTAAATCACAAAGCGGCTTTAGTGCGTGATGCTTTGAACAGAATAAATGATTGTTGTGATGGCAATAAATAAATGCTGAAATAATTAATATCTGGCTGTCTTTGTGATAAAATGGTGGGGTCAAGAGGGAAAGTGAAAATAAATTGGGGAGAGGGTTGTGATGTGAATGTGATTGTGTTACTTTGGTTGTTATTGCTCATGTCACTGGGGACATTTTATTTATTCAAATAACAGCTTTGCTACAGTGCTGGGCTTTAGGCAGTTTCTTTGTTTGAAAGGATCTCACCTGCTTTAGAAAGTACAATTTCACAGGGCACAGGTGAAACTAAGGTAATAATTGATTACTATATGCAAACATTATTAGGAGAGATCAGCTCAAAATGTAATCAGACTGAGGAAAATCTCATTCTGGCTGGTTCCATCACCAAAAAAGAAAGTGCTCAAATAGATTGCAAACCAACGCACCACAGTCCCCAACACCACAAAATGTGAGGGGGGATCCATTATGTTTGAAAAAACGAATACAACCTGTGGAGGCGCATCAGAATTTAACACTCTGCGCTTTTTTACGTTTTTCCGTTCAGGAATATCTTCGGCACCGCTCGGCTTTTTTCGTCGTTTCCGTTAAGTCCGCCTCCCGTGGAGCCTGTGGGGTTGTCAGGGGCAACTGGGAGAGACGCTTTATGCTCATACTAGTGGCTACACGACAACACTGGAAGTAACAGTCAGTGCCTGAAGTCCTTTCCGTTCTCTACAGATAAGTTGGCGTCAGTTTTGAAGAAAGTGACTGTGAGGTGGGTTTCGACAAAAAGGTAGATGTCGTTTAACGGTAGCTAGGGCCAGTCATACATGATAACTTTGACTAGCTTATCTAGCTTAGCTAATGTTAGCAGCTAGTGGGAGCTAATTTGTTTTCGTCGTGTTTTGTAACGCTACTGACGTCAGTGTTAGCTATTTTTGCGGTATATTACGATGAATTTATAGCTTCATTTAGGTATGCATTGTTAATTGTTTACTGTTTACATGCATTCATTAGATATACCAACTACCAAAAAAGAAATAAAAAATAAGTTATACAGCTACATAACTGTGAATATGAAGTTGATATGTGAGTTTACATCTTAGAGTTAACTTGAAAATTTTAAAACCTGAATTAGCACATAGAGGCACCCATCTCTTGGGGTTTTTTTTTCCTGATGTAGAGAAGTACAGTGGGGACATGGCGGTGTATTTTGATCACCGTATTGAGGTCCCCGACAACAGTGATGTGCCCTATCAGTTGACCTGGCACTCGAATCTTCCTTTATTGGCTGTGGCCTCAAGCAGTCCTGCCACCGGTGGGAAGGTAGACCTCTATCTGCAGCAGGTAACCTGTGACAAACACAGAACTCTCCTCTCATATTAACTGTATGTATGCAAATATTTTCAGTTACAACTCACCTATCAGACATACAGCTTTAAAAAAAAACAAAAAAACATTTTGGTTCATGTACAGGGGGAGCGTGTGGAGAGCTGCCATGTAGGCCGACCTCAACAGCCCACAGTGCTGTGCTGGCATCCCACAAAGCCAATTTTGGCACTAGGATGGGATAAGGGAGAGGTAGTGCTGCTGACACACCCCTCTGGAGATCAAACAGTGTTGCCCGGCATACATGCAGCCTGCATCACACTGCTGGAGTGGAGTGGCTTTGGTAGCCGCTTGGTAACCGGTGATGAGGTGAGTGTATTACAATATTACAGTTCAATAATTATTTGAACAAAAACAGAACCAGTATTCATGTGAAGTACTAATTTTCTGTGTGACTTTGTCATTCTCATACATTGTTGTGGAAGAATTTCAGCCCACTCCTCTTTGCAGCATTGCTCCAGTTCATTAGGTGTGCAGGAATCTGTTTGTGCACAGCTCGCTTAAGGTACCTTCACAGCTTTTCAAGCATGCTAAGGTCTGGACTTTCACTGGGCCGTTGCAGCACGTGGATTCTTGTCTTTTTCAGCCATTCTGTTGTAGATTTGCTGCTGTGCTTGGAAACAATGGCCTATTGCATCACTCATTTTCGGTCTCATATATGACTCTAGAAAACTTTACTATATAGAGGAATTCATGGTTAATTCAATGACTGTAAGGTGTCCAGGTCCTGTGGCTGCAAAACAAGCCCAAATCATCACAGCTCCACCACTGTGACTGGTATGAAGTGTTTGTGCTGATATGCTGCATTGGGTTTTCGATGAATGTGGTGCTATATATTATAGCCAAACATGTCCACTTTGGTCTCATCTGTCCAAAGGGCATAGCTCTGGAGATCTTATGATATGGATTTTTTTGCACTTTCTCTGAGCATTGCACAATGAGTAGCAATGAGCTTGGGTCTCAGAAGTCCACCTCCAGTTCATTCAGATCTCAGCTGCCAGACTTAACAAATTCAAAGGGACAAGACCACATCAGTCTCATCCTTGCTACTTATTAGATATAGTCTTATAGGGTACATTTGAAGCCTTCCGATTGGTAGGTGACCACAGTAACCCCTAAAGTAATGTTGGGTCACTTAAAAGAATCCCTGTTTCTCTGATAAACGAGTGAAGTGTTTCACTATGGGAATCACCTTGGTGTGACCAACTATGGAAGCTCCACTGACAGACCTGTTGAAGCACGGCTCTAAAGGTCTGTCATGGGCAGAAGTGGTGTCATCGGAGCTTCCATAGTCGGTCACATCAAAGCGATTCCCATAGTGAAACACAGAGGAAAGTTTGAAAAAGAACTGTTACTACTGTTGTTATTGCTGTTATTATTATTGTTATTGACAGTCTGGAGCGCTGGCAGTATGGAAGGTAGATGCCAGAGGGAGGCTTCATGGAAACCACCTCGTAAAGTATGAATATAAGAAACCTTTAACTTGCTGCATCTTCAGACCTTCCTCACCTGGAGAGTAAGGAGCTGGACACTTTTTTTTCTTCCTAGATATAAGATTAAGTTGAAAGCATGTGATATCACTGTCACTATGCTTTTTTAAAAACTGAATACTGTTTCTTTTTTGACAGTGATGTGGCAATGCTAGCTCGGGCATCAGTGAGAGGAGATGAGCGTGCTCTGGACAAGTTCAGCTGGAAGGGGGCACCTCTGAAGATGGGCCCACAGGAGGGACTTGGATTCTATATCGGCACTGCAGATGGTAAGAGTTTTTGCTTGACTTTGTACATTATCAGTAAGCTTCTTATTTTGATTATATTTGATTACACTTCCTATGCATATAGGTAAAGTCCATAGTGTGGATGAGCATTGTAAGACAAGTGTACTACTTAGTGTAGAGGGCTCTATCAAGAAACTCCTCTACCTCGAGAAGACCGAGGCTCTTGCAGTGATCACAGAGAACCTCATGCTGTCGCAGTATGCTCTCAGACCTGAGGGTGGAGCACAGGAGATTATGAAGGTATGCTGAAAGATTAGTTTAAAAAAAACCAACTTCTATCTTAACCAGTAATATTTCATACTGTACTCAATATTTGTGTCTATATCTGTGTTTTATTCAGTATCAGGGCTAAAGATCAGTGTGGACTAATATAAGATTTTTTTGTGCAACAGGGTAAGTTGAGTAGCAAATCCGGGCAGAATTTAAAGATCGTGTGGACAGAAGACAGCCTCCTCATCACTGCGACCGGGGAACAGGTCATCAGGTCAGTATTCGTGCTGTTTTTAGTTTAAAAACAAACTATACATTTCAGCCAGTACATTGAGTAATAATCTGCTTCTCGAATATTTTAGGCTGTGGGATTTGGAGCGAGACGACAACTATGTTTTGTCTCTTGATGAAACTCTGGGTTATGAAAGGGGAGAGATGATCAACTGTGTTTCATACTGTGCAGACAAAGGTAATGGTGAAATTTTTCACATCATGTAAAAGTTGAACAAGTTTTTCTTACCTTCCACCATATTCCCGAATGTTCTTAAATGTGTAGATAAAAGCAAAACAACTCATTGCTTTTTAATAAAATTGTACAACTCCCAGAAATCCTAGCAGCTGGCACCACCAATGGGCGCCTAGCAATGTGGAGGATGGTGGTGCGGTCGGCTACCGGCAGAGGTGATACTAAGGCCCAGTGGAGGCTGCAGACACCCACAGAAATCGGAGGAAATGTCACGCAGATAGAGGTAATGTCTGGACCAGCAATCGTGCATCACTTCTCTTCCATCTGTCCATCTTCTGCCACTTATCAAATTCAGCGTCACGGGATGCGGTGTTCTATCTGTGTTTGGGTTGATTCTTTCTGGGTACTCCCACCGTCCAAAGGCGTGGGTTAGGTTACATTATGTAAAGTGTTGAACTAATTATTAGTCACAAACTATCTATAATGTTCTGTTTAGAAATTTCAGTGTAATCCTTCTTTCAGTGGGGCTCCAGCCTGAATCTCCTGGCAGCAAACAATTCAAATACAGTGCTGATCTTGTGTGAGCATGTGATGTCAGCCCACTTCAGCCAGCAGGTGGCAGCAGTGCAGCTTTCCCCAACACAGCTGAACATCACTCAGTTCCATACAGGTCTGCACTTTTCTCTGCAGTCTGACATACACATTAGAGGGGTGTGTGTTACGAAGGTAAGTGTAGAGATGAAAGCCTCCACAAAGTATTGCTCTTGTTGCCAAGCAGAAATTTCAATTCATGTCACGTCAACATAATTTCCTCTTGTCATATCGACAGCACTCAGTGACAGTCTGGAATGGCAAGCAGGTCATTGTATATGAGCTTTCAGGAACAAGTCTGCGCAATACAGGTACAGTACTCACAGAAAAAATAGTCTAAACAGCAAGTTACAGATGTAACTTGTTTTCTTCTTAATTTCACGACACCTACTTTCTCTGTTGTCCCTGTTTTGGATTCACAGGATCATTTCCTTGCGATTCCCACATGCTGGCTGTACACGGCGAGAATCTTTACACTGTAGAACCAAACCGAGTACAAATCCGCACACCTCAGGTCTGTGTGCATTGTCTATTTGTATAAATGCAGATGGCTGGGAACAGTTTCAGTGTAAATTGAGTAGGCACCTCAACTGATGTTGAGTCAGAGTCCGATTTTAAATAATGTAAATACATTTGGGTCTCTTGCTTCCAGGGCACAGTGAAGCAGCTTCTAACCTTCTCCAAGACCGAGGGAAACCCTGTACTACTCAGCGTGTGCCAGTCTTATCTGGTGGTAGGCACAGACACAGCAAACATCAGAGTGTTCGACCTCTCCAGAAGGTTAGCATTTACAGATGTTATCCTGATTAAAATCATTTAAAAAGAACATATTCTTAAATGAGTCTTTATCCACATCATCTGGCTTTGTAGAGATGCCAAAGCTCACTGCAGCACCAAGAACCTAGCTGACCAGATTCCCAATCTGGGAGCCCTAAGGTCGGTTAAGTGTAATGCTAATGGTAGCCAAGTCAGCATCCTAATCTCTCAGGTGAGTGTACAGTGAGCACATCAAACTTTGCTTTCTATTTTATTTTTTACATGTAATACCTTTATTTCAGAGTAATCATATTTAACTTAACTGTGTGTGATTGTTTCCACTCAGGTTAACGGGCGACCTGATCATAAAATG
This sequence comes from Apistogramma diplotaenia, assembly GCA_015052665.1. Classification (NCBI taxonomy): domain Eukaryota; kingdom Metazoa; phylum Chordata; class Actinopteri; order Cichliformes; family Cichlidae; genus Apistogramma; species Apistogramma diplotaenia. The sequence continues at coordinate 32,543 of VOQJ01014386.1, read as the reverse complement.
TACTTTTATGATGTTGAGATGGACACTGTGACGCACTTTGACTTCTTCACCGGCAGACCTTCAAGTGGTGTGTCACAGCCAGAAGAAAGTGAAAAGTAACCAAAACAGCTTTTTTCTCTTTTTATTGTTTCCGTGCACATTATCTTTTTCCTTCTTTTTTCCTTTGGTCACAGACTGTTCTTACTCTGTTCTGTTATCCAGGCAGCAGTGGTCGCTTAGTGGTCGCTGTCCTATATCTCATTTCTGGGATGAGAGTGAACCTCATCTTTTTGTTTGCGAGACTGTGCCAGTCAGCTTTGAATCCACATCAAATAGTTACTTGGATACGGTAAAGACTTACACCTTAACACAGAGGCAATAGTGAACAAGTAAAACTGCTGGTAGTTTTGACTTTTCCTGAGATAAAAATAATAAACACTCACTAAATGGGCAAAAGTAAGAACTAAAGCGCAGGATTTTGGATTTGTGCATTGAGCAGCTCTTACAATGGGATTCTTTTCTAAATATTTTTAACAGTTGTAATGATGTGTTTAAGAGTCTGGTGACTTCTTTTCACTCAGGTGGATGTATTGGTGGTGACATTCTTTTGCACACAGGAGCATGGGCTCCTTCTACAGGACTGCTCCCCAAGACCTCCGGGCATGCAGGCCCTCCTCGCTCTCGATGTGCCCTACTATTACTATAGCTGCAAGGTGAGGACCGAGAACATGCCGCCTCTGTTTGTCTGTGCAGTGGGGCGCTCTGTTGCTTAAAATGTGCTTGTGTCATGTATTTTTATTTAAACTTGTCGTTATTCTTATGTGCAACTCTGTTTGGTCCAATACACCCCAGCTATTATTTCGGAGGGGTGATGTATTTCTGCCTAAAGTAAGTGTCTCCTCCCTACGGTTTGTTCAGAAAGCTTCAGTGTTCCTGATTGTGCTGTGATAGTGTATGCCTTGTGCTCCATATAAGAAAAAATAAAATTACTAGCCGCACAAGTGCACCTGTGAAATATCTACAGCTCTCTAATCTGTATACAACCACTAGACATGTTTTGTGATCCCTTCTACCCAGTCTCCAGTTCGCCTGTTTCTATTTTCTATTCTGCATTTATTTTATCTTTATGTTCTCGCTTCACAACATGCTTACATGGGTCCGAATCGTGCGGTCGCTAATCTTACTGCTGCATATTTCTACCAGCCAGGTGAGAAGGATCAAGGGTTAACAGAGGTTTCAGCATCATCACACCAAACCCAGACAAAGATAGGGCCGTCTTCCCAGGTGCCCCATATGGTGTCCCGGCAAGCTCTCCGAGACTTTGTAGGCTTGGAGCACTGTGAGAAGGCCACTCATGATGCCATGGTCAACTTCAGCTTCTACCTGACTATTGGTGACATGGATGAAGCCTTTAAGTCTATCAAGCTCATCAAGAGGTAAGGTGTCAGTATGTGCATATCAGTGATGCATGTGTCTGCCTGGTGGTATGTGCTTGTAGAGGAGACATGGAGGATGGTTGGACTTGACTATTGTTTTCATGGGGACTTTAGTTCAAAGGCAAGCAAAGCACACAGGGGGTAGCATTGTTACCACTGACTTGTCTCTTCTTGGAATGCTCTACAATGCTCTGCGGTGGGAGAGCTAAATGAGCAAAATGAGGTATTGTTGCATTTCATTTCATCTCACTTCACTCAGCGCCTTTGACTCTTAAGGTCAAACTAACACAATAGCTCTGAAGCCTTCAGCCCGATATGCTCTCTTAAAGTCTCATGAAGAAACTGGAGGGTTTTTTTTTTTGCTTTATAAATTTCGAGTCATTACCTCATCAATATCTTGAAATTTCAAGGGTTGGTTTTTTTGTCAGAAGTTTGGTCAAAAAATATCGAACTCGAAATTTTGAGATAATAACGTGAAATTTTGAGTTATAGATGGCAAAATCTTTTATTTTAATTTTTTTCAGTGGCAGAAACAAACTCACCCCTGGCCTTTGCTGACTGTTAAAAAGAATGTGCGGTTGAAGCACTTCAGCCTTCATTTTTCATCTATCTTTAATACTTTTTAATGAAGTGATGAGAGCCTTTTGAATCAGACACTTGACAAGTCAGTGAAAAACTTACAAAAATACACTCCTATGATCTTTGGAGCTGGGCTACTACATTTTAAAAATCTGTATGTGCATCTTTTAAACCCACTGTTTACTTAAGTACATGAATTATATGTAAAACACAGGACATGATTAAGGACTTTTTTGTGTGTCTGTTGAGGGAAGGAACTCTTCAACATGTATATATGTGACTGCTTCTGAAAGTGTGCGGGCGTGTTCTGAGGGGATGTACTTTTCTAAACACACTCTGAATCACACACACATTCAAGGTCCCCGTGCCAGTTTAGTCCAAAGCGGGTGCCCTTTTTCCAGTCTTACAAACATTAAATTAGGTCACTAAAAGGATGTGTGTGTTAGTTCCTCTCTGTGTGTGTGTGTTTGAGAAATTTAGTGATTTCAGCAGTGATCTGATAGTATCTTTAGGAGAGTATATGATTCGGGGAACTCGGCCTGAATTCTGCTGTAGACGTGCTTTCGCACGTACAAGTATTACCCAAATGGGAAAATAGCATAAAAACAAACAAATGGGAAAACAGCGTAGTCCGCTGGCTGGATATTCCAAACAGTTTAATAGGCCTGATGACAGCTTTACTAAGTTCCTCATTGAAGGCTATTTTTACTGCTGCTCATATTTTTTTTTTAAGTATTGTGTATGATTCCCGCATATCTCCACCCACAGAAATATGCATTTCCTGCCGCACTAACCTGTACCTTCAGGGATTTGACGCAAGTCTTTGAATCAACAGGGGTTCTGATATTTAAGTGTGACTTTGGCTCATGAACCAGAAGCCAAATGAATTTAATGTAGTACATTTATTTGAGGAAATATCTGGTGGAAGCACTAGAGACAGTATGTCTGTGTGACGTGTGAGCATTAAAAGCTCAAATCACCTGAGTCACGGATGTGTGGGCGAGCTGTATGACCGTGTGAACTACAAAATACCCTTCCTCTCTCCGATAATGAAACTGGCGGTATCCTTGGATGAGATATTAAACATGTATACACTTTGAACAAAGGTGATATTCTCAGCATCAGAGTCCCTCCTGCTTTCGAAAGCACTGTGTCATATCCAGGTTGAAATGTCTTTTTCAAACCCACACTGTGCTTCCTCTCATTCACGTTGTCCTTGACTTTTAGGTGACATATTGTGACAAGCAGTCTTGTACAGTCTGTTCCTTTTGGATTCACTCTTTAAAACCAAACGTTCCTTGGAATTAAATGAATCAAGGAAGTGTTCAGAGTGACACTGGTGTGATGCATTTGACCCCTCGTGCTCTCAGTTCACGGTAAAGAATCAAACGTACCATTTTCAGCTCTTCTGTGAGATTTCCTTTCTTCCAAGAAATGTATAGCATCATTCAGGACTATTTGTATCATCTTTCACGCGTCAGGCTACAGTCAGATTACTTCTCATAGTAACGAAGTAGGAAGCTGAGGGGCACAGCACCTCCACCTGTACAGTGCTATGAAAAAGTATTTGCAAGCTTCCCTATTTCTTAGTTTTTAGCACATTTATCACATTTAAGTGTTTCATGTCAAATAAATTTTAATATTAGACAAAGATTTTATTTATTAATAGACAAAATCAACTCCAGACCATCACAATACCACCATGTTTGACTATTGGTGTTACTTTTATGGCAGATGTAACAGGACTCAAACCTTCCAAACGATCTCGTCACCCCACAGAATATTTTTCCAAAAGTCTTGGGAATTATCAACATGTTTTTGGCAAATTTGAGACATTCAGACATTCAGTGACATTGTTACTCAGCTGTTTCTTTAAATTATGGCATGATGTGTTGCTCTTTGAGATCTTTTAACCTACTTAACTTTGTCAGACAGTTTCTATTTAAGTCATTTCTTGATTCAGCAGGTCTGGCAGTAATCAGGCCTGACTGTGGCTAGTGAAAATGAACTCAGCTTTCCAAAAATTGTGGTAAATCACAGTTAATTGGGAATTTAACAAGAAGGAAGAATTACTTTTTCACAGGTATGTTTGTATAGCTTTTTTTCCCCTTAATAAATCAAATCAGTGTTTACAAAATGCATTTTGTATTTACTCAGGTTATCCTTGTCATTTATTAAAAATTAGTTTGATGATCTGAAACATGTAAAAACGAAGAAATCAGGAAGAGGGCAAATACAAAGAATGTGCTTTAGTAGCAAACATCTCTGATCACATAATCTTCTACAATTAAATCTATTAGCAGGAAAACCATTATTCAAGTAATCAAGAATGTTTATCTCTGCAGCAAGCTCAGCTGCAGGTTATGAAACAGCTGTAGCTGAGCTTGGTTTATATTTTATTCCGTAAGTTAGTTATTATGTTTTATGACAGTTATTATGTTTCAGATCAATGTTTGGCCTGACTGTCATTACCATAAGAGAGCTATCAGTATCTTTTCTGTACATTTTTTTAAATTAAGCTCCTTATCTTCATAGGCTTCATAGACCGAATGATACCAGACAATGTTAAAAACATGTAAATTAACTGTAAATGTGCCTGTGGGTGCACAGGTAACACCCAGTTTTGCTCTTCCTTCTGGATGAGGTGCCCCTTTTTCACATGTAACTTGTGATTTTAGCTTTTCAAAGTCAAGAAATGTTCTGTGCCATTAATTTGCCTAATTCTAACCCTAGCCCTAACCCTGTCCTGAATGAAAGGTCCACTCTTATGTCAGAAAAACAATGTGGCTGGAAACATGTTTAAATTTACTGTATATTTTTCATTTTTATTTTTTTATGAAATTAAATCAAAGCTGTTCTGGAGGCAGATCCACTTTGGATCAGATGTAGTTCTTTTGAAGCCCATATTTAAATGAGAGAGGCATAACTTTATGTTATGTAGTTACAGGGGAATAAGAATAAAACTTCTGTATGGAATCACCAGCCAAATCCAGTAAAAAAAAAAATACAAAAGTTTGGTGACTTTGCCCCAAAACTAGTTAGCTGTGTGGAAATGCAGTTTCACGCATCTTCTGAAACACTTGTTAACCATTACTGTCCCCATGCATCAGCACAGCAACATGATTGACTAATACAGTTCACATTTGGATAATTTATTTATTTTTGGGTCATGGACAGGAAAACCGCCATCTTTACAACCGATTTGTGTTCAGGATTTATTTACTGTCATGTTTAATGTCACGTACAGACAGCTGGACAATTCCAAGTTGATAAACAATGTTGTGATACATGATTAAAACCACTAGAAAAAGTTATCTGCCATCTTAAAATCTCTATTATCCATTTGTCAGGCATGCTGGACACCAAGCAGCAGTAAAGACAACAACCACTTGATTGTATTTACCAATAAATTTATTGAATTTACATGACATATTATTATTTTAATGTGGAAGACCCACAAATAACCTGGAATTCTTTGCAGAAAAATGATATGGTCATTACTACTACTAATGATAGCCCTATGCTATTAGTTTCTTTTAATATTATATTAATTTAAGTATTGAGTATGTACCAAAGCAAGGAGAAAATCATACAGGAAGCATCATGAAAAATGAACTTAACTGAACAAATTGCAGTACACTGGCATAATAGTTATTACTGTCAATTTAACAAACAACTACTTAAGAAGTCCAAAATAATCAATATGCATTATTTAACAGGTTATTTGTCTTTCTGTTTTTCTTTTTTTTTTACTTTTTCTTTTTTCAAAAGTTTAAATATTCATGGTGCATTTATTCCTGGAGTAATACAGCCTCATGTTTTGCAGTTTTTTGTTCAAAATGCTGTCTTTCGCTGACTATAAAAAAATTAAGTACTGTCACTGGTTTGGTAAAGCACAGTCCAAAAGCTAAAGACTCTTCATCTTTTATCCTGGTAGTTTCCCTACTTGTAACATATATCATTAACATGTGCATAACATTTTTAATAAGCCTTAAACTAATGAAGACAAATATGAGGTATTCTGGTATTATAATTTCAACATCTTTCATTATTTCCAATTTATAATTGTGCAGGAGACCATTTCATAAATGCATATTTAATAAAAACAGGTCAAGTTCCAGCTTGATCTTTTCATAGGAATCATGTTTTATATAAGACAGTCCTAATCCAAATTCTTTACTAAACATATGTCTCAAGCTTGATCACATGATTGTATCATGCTGTATTTGAATTTGTCTGGAACTTTAGGGCTGCTTTATACATCAATTTTAGTTAAATATGTGAAAACTGTGCACTAAACAGCAAAATATTTAGTATATCACTATTCATAGTGTGAGAAATAGGATACAATTGCAAGCATATGTCAGTCCAGCCATTTTGGTAGCAAAGGAATGGTATCTTCTTTTGAGAGTCACATCACTGACACGTAGCTGGAATAAAACATGAACGGTTGGGAGCATAGTCTTGTCATCGGTTTGCCACGCGAGATCTCCTGAGCTCAGCAAGGCGACTCCACATACTCGTTGTCTAGTCGCGGGTGAAACGGCGATGCCAGCGAGCGACTGATGATTATAACTCGAGGTGCAAGGCAGTCATCGCGGCGGTGTAAAATGTTCCAGATGAGAATGGCCGCAGCCATTGTGGCCAGCAGGCAAGCGGCTATGTCCATGTAGCAGGAGTAGGAAAGGTGCGTGTAGGGCCCGATCTTATAGAAGGTCACAAGTCCAATAACCAACACAAAACCTGCAGGGGAACACAGTGAGAAAAGATCTGTTAGCCATTCACCAGTGTCTCTGTACAAAGTCAGAATCTATTTTTTTTTCCATTTTTCACATTAGACAAACAAGCCACACCAGCAACTCCTGACCGTATTAAACTCAGGTCATTTTGGTTAGCATGATTATGAGCAGGCAGTATTTTATTATACAGTAAGTCAGTACTGTAGGCATCACAAATACAGTCATTACAATTAATCCTCAGGGTAATATGAGCACCATTGGGATAGTTTAAAGACAGAAACCTGCACTGGTGGATGAAACATCCAATTCTTTATAAATCCCCCCCCCCCCTTTCCCTATAACAGCTTCCACTGTTCTGGGAAGGATTTTGGAGTGTGTCTGTGGGAATTCCTGCACATTCATTCAGAAGAGCATTTGTAAGGTCAGATGAACACCTGCAGTCTCCACTGTACTTGATCCCAAAGCTGTTTGATGGGGTTGAGGTCAGGACTTTGTGCAGGCAAGTCACGTTCCTCCGCACCAATTCCATCCTCTTCCTTTATGGACCTTGGAAGCAGAATTGGCTAAAATGTCTTTGTAAGGTGAAGCGTTACGATTTCCTTTCACTGGAAATGGGCAGTTTAAAAAAACAACATTTCAATGTGGCCAAATACTTTTGTCAGTGTATTTTCTTTTCCACCTAAACCATTTAAACCTAGAGTTTCAAGTTAAATGAAGTGGAACAAACCACTTGGCCTAATGTACAAGTAAAGTTTCCCAGTGACTTTTTAAAATCCCACATGCTCATAATTACACTGTATCTCTGCAGCCCCTCAATCGCACGGTGAGGCTGGAGCTCCGTGTGTGGCCTTTGATTTGGGAAATCTGTTTCCTCTGAGGAAGAACTTCAGAGATCTCAAGATTAAAGTTCTCAATAGCGGAAAAATATCAGAGCATGAATACAAGCTTGGAAAAGCCTTTGAGATGCTTTATCTCCTGCTTTCTTTGATTTGCAGTAGTTTGACTAAAGCAAAGAGGAACTCCGGCTTGCATGCGAAGGTAAAATGCCTCAGCCTTTAGTTTCATGCTGTTTCTTTGATCTTTATTTGGTTGTAACAACATTTTTCAGTGTCTCCATGGCCCGCGGTGTCCTGCGTCTTCACAGTTAGGTACAATGTGTATTAAAGCAACACTGATGGGGTGTTCCTCAGTCGATTTCTCATTCAGCGCCTTCAAGTGTGCTTCGGAGCCATTATATAGTTCAACAATGCTACACGTCTAAAAAACCTGCCCAATCCACAGTGGTATAAATACAGGGACCAAAAATAATCACTGGAAATAGGGATGTTAGTACTTTAGGATATGAATCAGTTGGTTTCCTGAAACAGTCAGTGGCACCAATGAGGGAAGTTCATTTATATTTCTTTCTCTACCTCTTCTGTGAGATGGCTGTCATTGTTTTAAGTGAGGATGTGGATAATTGTGTCTGTATATCATTGCGTGTCTGCTACCGTGTGTATGCATAAGAGTGCAACTGTTTGCTGCCGCTGCTCATGTTTAACCTGTCTGGCTCCTTACCCAAGAAAATGAATAATCTCCTGTCCAGGTTCCAGCCAGGGTGGGCTGTGTGAACCTCTTTTCTGGCAGGGACTTATCTTTTCAAACTTCCTTCCCCTTCTTCCTCTTTCCATCCTTCCTTCCTCACCTCCTCGCCACACCCTTAGCACTGAGTTTAATATATTTACTATATATTTGACACAAACTGTCACAAGGAGAATCTCAATAAGGTTTGCATTACTATGTGGATTACTATTGATCTACAGACTTCAAGGAAAAATGTGACTTCTTTTGGAGTCCGGTTTAAAATTAATAAATGGGAGCCTACAGATTCTCAAAGTCAAAAGAAATTAGAAGTCTCATCACTGTGGGATGTGATCTGCAGGTTAGAGCCATGTCCATTCAGAAAACACATTCCAGATTTGTTTCACACGGTAAAAAGGCCACTGTTGTGCTTTCAGTCTCGACCGGCCAGCGCTGCCGAGATATGGCTTTATGCAGGTTAATATTGTTATTCCACAGACTCACACTCTACTTGCAGCGATGAAGTATTTTGGCACGTCTGAAAATGAAAACATTCCAGTGAAACAGAGCAATGAGTAAAAATACCTCCATTCATTCAGGAGTGAGCCCCATTCACTGAACTCAGTGGAGGAGGGCTTAAATAGGAACGGGGGATGAATGGATGGTGGACGCCTGTAGAAGATCTGCACTCAGAAGATTAGATCCTGTGATGGATTTTACAGATGTTCTTTCCAGGGATTATGGCTCAGTTATAGTCATTGTTGATGAATCGATTATTTTCATAATTAATCAAAAGCTTGCATAATTCTAACAATCTTGAAATTCATTGTTTTTTTTCTGACCACCTTTATTCTTCAGCACAGCTCTCTTAGGCAGCTTTCTTGTCATTTCTTTAAGTAGTCTTCAGGAATAGTTCTCCAGGCTCCTTGAAGGACATGCAAATATCTTCTTTTGATGTTGGCCGTCTCTTGTTTTTCTATCATTTTCAGTCTAGTTCTTCAGTAATTTGGCATACCTCAAACTTTTCAAACTGGTTCATCCCTTGAGTTAAGGTGCCCTTTTTATGCTTGGATGATTCATAGGTCGGTGCTAGGTTACTTAACAAACAAACAAAAATTACAAGAAAGACTGGCTGCTTTGAAGCAAAAGATCAAGTAATTAGAGGTGGCTCGTGATTTTTGCTCAGTGCTGTAATTCAGCAATTGCCATGAAATTTAGTGGAGAATGGCCATGCCGATGATGGCCTTGGATGAATCTTATTGACTTGTAGCTAATGACTAATGACTTACGTTTGCATCTACCCCAACCAGTAGATCAGCGTTGACACTTATCCATTGACAAATCTATGTATGATTTGGAATGTGCTGAAAGGGGCCCAGTCTATTGAAATGGCCTCCAAACTTTCAAGCTCCAAATTGGATTGAGCATCTACATATTAAACCAGAATAAGCCCGACCCACAGAGGCACCATCCTGCAACCACGAGGACCCAAATGGTTTACTGCCACATCCCAATACCACGCATCTGGAAGGGAGAGGAGGACCTATACAATATTAGGCAAGTGGTTTTACAGTAATGTTGTGGCTGGTCTGTGAATTTGAAACAGAAAATTTTACTCTTTATCCCTTTTCAGAGTGTTATTGTTTTATGATGGGGAAGTAGGTGTGTGCTGCAAATTTCTTTTTTTGCCCCTGTCTCTAGTAACCATTCTTTTGTGAGATGAGCTCTTGGTTACTGAGGTGTTCCTCGTGTTGTTGTCTTAATATAGGAAAATGCAGTAACATTGGGTGGGCCTCAGTCCTCTTACCAAGGTCTTCAGATAAAAGCCATCAGCCCCGCTGGAATTTGCCCTGAATAGACTAAAGATAAAGAGGAGATTCTTTACTTGTGACTACTCTTAGACACTTTGTAAACAGACATAAACGCTAGGCCAGTGGATCTAGAGTGAGGCATGTCCCACCCAGCTGTCATAAGTACCAGAGGACATTTCTTCACCAAAGCTCACTGTAAACACAGAATCACGCTAACACACACGCTAACATACACAAGCATATATGCACATAATCCCTCCTGCCAGTGCGCACACAAACACATAGTCCCCGTCGAAAACTGTCTTTCCCGTTAATTCACCCTCCCCTCTTTTTCCTTCTTCAGCTCTGGGGTTTGCATAACAGGTAGTCACAGACATTTCCTCGTCCTGAGCAGGGATATCCTGGCGCCCGACAGTCGCTCCCTGGCTCACTGCAGCTCTGGTCCATGGATTTTGGACTAGGACTAAAATTAGACCCACAGCAGACCCCCTTCATGCTGCTCTGAAACCAAGCAGCTGAGCAACCGCAGCACACAAGACACTTCCTCAACAGGGGCACTGGGACAAGTCCACACTAGGTGATACTGAATGTCAATTGTGATGGATGGCTGAGTGGATGATGCTTGTTAATTCCAATTAATCCTGAGGACTAGCAGATTCTGATTTTCTCTCCTAGTTTGGTTGATCTGTTATTTTGTTACCTTTTTGATGCACGTGTCTCTAAAACCAGAAATGCTGTGGTTTTAACAAGTAAAGCTTGTTGATTGAAATGATGGAGAGTTCATTTTTGTTTCCACTATTGTGCAGTGACCACTTTTTGATTTTTCATTGCATTGTGGATGAGTAGTTGTGTGTCTTTTGTCCTGTCTCTGCCCTCATCCCCGACCAGTCGTGGCAGATGTCTGCCCCTCCCCGCGTCTGCTTCTGTTGGAGGGTTCTTACTTTTTAAAGGGAGTTTTCCCTTCCCACTGTCGCCAAGTGCTTGCTCATAGGGGGTCGTTTTGATTGTTAAAATAAAGTTTGCAATGCATTCTTTTTAAAAATGATCAAGGTTTAATTTCCACTGGCTAGACATAAAAGATGAGATTTGCTGGCTTCTGATCCTTTTCAGAGTAACTTCCTGCAGCATTTGAGGTTTAGAAGTTGATCTTTAGTATTGGAAAGTTGCCCAGTCCAGTCCAGCTGTGATTACAGCACAGTTTTGTGGCACTCGGCCAACGAGGCATGTGAACTTTGCTCTGCGGCATTTCTGTTTGTCACTCTGTCACAATATTGGCATGTGAATTTTGAGTTTGGTTATATCTTTTTAAAATGATAAAACACTGGTACTCACTGGCTAGTTGGAAGAGTGCAGCGATGGCCTCCTCCCACCACTGGGATTCATGTGAGATGAAGGGCAGCTTCATCAGGCCTAGAAGGAAGATCAGCTGACCGGCAGTCAGGGCCACTGTTGCTATCAGGTTACACGCTCGCATCATGTTAAACTGCACTTGAAGGACCAGAAGAAAAGTTGTGTCATATTTCTGGCACTGGGATGTGAAAGTATTAATTATACACATATAGCAAGTTAGACAGCCTTAATGGTCTCTGCTTTAAGATGTCAGAATTTTTATGGGCACCATAAAACTTTAGTTAAAATCTTCAACCCGGTTTGCAAAACAAGTCGGGACACTGTGTGAAATGTAAATAAAAGTACAATATTCAAAAGCATTTAGTTAAAAACTTAGATTTAACACATTTAGTGCAAAGACGACATAAAGAAAATGAAATGTCATTTCCGTGTTGAACCGTTGGCATCGATGTCACCGCTTCTTCTAAGACACTGAAAGCATTTTGGAACTGTGGCAGCTGATAGACCTTTGAACATAAATATACTGTAGGATTTCTTGTTTTTCATCACACACTAAATGTTTTTTAGGTGTGAACAGTCTAGGTTGCAGGCAGGGACATCTTAGGAATTCTTTACTTCTGGAGACCTGCTGTTATACCAGCAGAGTGTAATATGTGCAGAACAGTGGTTTGGTTGTGGTCTTGCTGAAAGAGGCAAAACCTTCCTTGAAGAAAACATCGTCTGGATGCTGCTCCCTTTTCTTAAAAGTCACCAATGCCTTGTGCACTAATGCATCTGCATTTGAATTGCACTTTGGCGAATCACCTACCTACAGATTATCGCTGATGCATCCATTGGTCTGTATGAATGTGAGAATGTCTTTAAGTGGTCAGTAAGAATAGCAGATAATTCGCCTTTCTCTTGTTTTTTTTTGTTTATTTTTTTGCATGGCAGAGTTTGAACTTTAATTCGTAGATGCAGCGACAAAGTATGTTCGCTTTGTCTTTGGAAGCACTTGTAAACCCATTTTCACTACAGTTTTGTCCTTGTCCTTTATGGACTTTATTTATGACAGTATATACTGCAGATAATGATAATATTTTCTCATGCAGTTGTGTTACCTATTCCCATATGCCAGCTATTTTTGGAAACAGTGAAGTAGCATTGACATGATTACTATTTTTCATGAATGGTGAGTCACTTCTGCCATTAGTAGGCAACGCTGCCTATTATCCTTTGACTGAGTGTTTATCCAGATACCCAAAGCCAATTGACTACTACACAAGATGAGACACTACAGAGATATGTGCAGTATTATGTGTGTGGTTTGTTTATTAGCAGACATAAAAACTGATGTCAAACTTAAAATCGAAAGTAAAGTAAAAACTTACATTTAACAGTGCTACGGGATTCTTGCTTGCCTGCATACTCGGAGCCCCATCCGATACCTTCACATTGCTTCTGTGTGCCTTGACCCCTTTTGTCATCCTGGCCCCTTTCCCCACCACTGGGGCACATTTTCCATAGTCCCACATTGCGCTTACGCCCGTCCTCCAGACCCTGCAAGACCCAGGTGGGGGTGACGGCTGCAACATTATTTAGGACCAGGGACAGCAGGGCTACGGCCACCGCTGCCGCCACCAGCCTCTGCAAGGCCATGTGACGCCCGGCACCTGCCACTTCTCCCCCTCCGTTGTGTCCTTGCTCTGAGTCCTGTTCCCGCTCAGTGGGGTGCCAGCTCCCACTCCTCTCCTCTGGGCCAGAAGCACCAGCAGTGCTCTGGGCCCCCTGGCTACTCTCCACCTCCTCCACCACCACCTTCTTCTTCTTTCAGCTATTAGCTAGTGTTGTCCCAGCTCACTCAGAGGTGGAATTGGCAAGAGTCTTGTTTTAGGGCTTAGCTAAAGGACATCTCCATTCATCCTCATTCAGGAGTCTGTTGTCGTTGCAGCAGATCCTCAGCCCTCCTCTTCAGACAGCAGTGTGGGTACGTCGGGATTGATTCCACTGGCACCTAGGTCCATTCCACTGGCTCCGGCTGGCTGCAGCTTGACTGTTGGATCTCAGTCCTTTGCTCTGCTTTTCCACTCTCCAGTGCTTTGCTTATTGCACTTTTTTGAACTTCTGGGTTTGCAGCTGTTTTCTTTGGGTGTGCAGAAGATTGGCTTTCTTCTTCTTTCTTTTTCTTTTCAGTAATGCCACATTTCTCTCAGAGAAGTGAAGATGGAAAAAGCAGATTCTTCAGACAGCGTTGCTAGGAGCTGACTCGTAGGTGGCTTTCCTTTGGCTACACAAGACTGTAGACTTGATGAGCCCCTGCTGCCTGCCTGGAACAAGAAGTCCTCTAGCCCACCCCCCTTTGCCTCTTTCTGTCTTTTCCCCTCTCTCTCTCTCGCTCACTCACGCACACACACACACACACACACACAGTTTCTCTGCAAATCTTTGTGGTCAGAGTTGAAATGCAGGGAATTTGCAGTTCATCATAATCCAAGGAATCAGATAGCAGCTATAGCAAGTAGTGACCAGGCAGCTCCCTCCTTCATGAGCACTTTAAATACGGGCATGTATGTCTGTGCCAGTGTGTTTGGGAGAGACAGTGTCCAAAAGACACCCTCTTAGACGTCACCGTTCGGTATATTCTTTTGTCTGGAGACCAGGGGGCGTTTGCTAAAGTCCATGTGCAACAAACATAGTGACTGCCACAGTCCGCCAGCAACAGGATGTGTTTCCTGAGAGGAAAAGAGGATGGGAAGAGAGGCCAAATGTAGACCTGTTTCTTCTCTTGTCTTTCCTTTTCTGGCTCTCTAAATCTGGCCACAGCAAACGTGATTTTTCTCAACATTTTTAAATAACTCGCATATATTTTTTTAAATCCCAGGCTTTGTTTTCCATGACCATAAGGAGTAAAAGTTTGGCTGTCACTTACTACTATTGCTTTCTTTCACTTAGTCTCCCTTCTTATAGCAGGGCCCCTAAAGATTTGGGGTATTTCCTGTTGCCTAACTTTAATAAACAGCCCACATCTGTATCAGCTAAAGCAAGGAGGAGGGAGGGGATGGAAATAGAGACCAGATGGCTGTGGAATCTTAAATTTGGAATTGAAGCTGAACAAGTGTGTGTGTGTGTGTGTGTGTGCGGGGTGGGGTGGGGGGGGTGCTGCTGCTCGGGGGCTTGATTTACGTCAGAGAAAAAAAAAGGATGGTGAATGAAAAGCCTGCCGCTTGCTTTGACTTCAAAATCCTATTTTCAGTCTTAAAATATTCTCACTTCTAGGTAATACTTATATCAATATACAGCACTTTTTTGGTGGACAATTATTATAGTTATTGTGAATATTGAAAGGATACTACAGAGCTAAAGATCTGACCTGAAGGTATTTACCACTTTAAATCAGATTTGGCCCCATTTTCACATGCATACACTCCATCTATCAAATATAAACTTCAATGGAATCAGACATAACTGAAAAATATTTAGCACAAGCCAACATTGTATTTTTTCCCCATGTGTGTATTAATATGTGTGTGTGTGCGTGCGTGTGTGT
>VOQJ01014384.1:4791-15805 GCA_015052665.1 Apistogramma diplotaenia | reverse complement strand
GGAAAGGTAGCATTCAAATTCAACATTGAAAGTGTGTATCAATTGCTTAGTTGCAGCACACTCACTCACACACACACACACACACACACACACACAGTGTCCAGGGCCAAGCACCATGAAAGCTCGCAGACAGAGATGCACTGTTTATCCCCGAGGCCACAACAAGACAGCAAGCCGTCACAGGACAACACCGTCTCTTGGTTCTGCAGGCCAGTCTTAGAGGACAACAGCATTACCACTGAGCTGATGTAATCACTGAAGGAGAAGAAAAACGAAGAGCGAGGAGGAGGAAGAGGGGGAGGACGACGATAAGAGGATCTGTGAGAGCTTTGTTGCTGCTAAGATACAAGTGCAAACCAAAATCGTAGAAAAGAAAGAGAAAGGTCGCTGAGAAGTACCAGTGTAGCATACAACTACATGATGGTGTCAAACAATATTTTTCCCCCTGTGGCTTCAATAAATCAATACTTGTGAAAAGACTGGTTGCATTAATCTAAGCCAGAGAGGGTGACCGCACACCACTGAGGCACAGCAGCGCTTTGTGATGAAAGTTCAGTCTGTTAGGGACGATCATGTCATGAAAGATGGTGCTTTGTAATGTTCAGCTGTGTATTTTGATTTTGGCTTTTAACCTCTCTTTTAAAAATTATATTTGAAATTGTTCGAGCTCTTAGCAGCACTCTCTTTAAACATTTAGCCACACGATGTAACACCACAGATCAAATGCCATGTTACTTGCAGACACGGTGATGTAACCTGATGTCAATGTCCAGCTGATGTATTAATTGGCTTCCTAATTAATACATGTAATATCTCTTTTTAGAAAGTCTCTTTGTGTCTGTGGAAACTGTCTGGCACATGTGTATACAGAAGATAAATGTAACTGCTGCACTCCAATGTCACTAACAGTTAAAAGGAGAACAAAACAGAAGTTTAAAAACACCAAAAACCAACCAGATTTGTTTAACAGAGCTTTGGCATCGAGCATCTCCATCCTGATTAAAACTTTCATTCACCATGAAGGAGGTATTATATAACACTAAGCACTGCTCTTGCAATGCTCAAAGGCTGTGGCGAGTAATACGTTCAGCACTATTTGCACTAAACACAGAGATTAGCTGATGGTCTGATGATTGCAGCAGATCCAACATGTAGGAAAAGCTTAAATTCAACCTTTAAGTATTTTCTGTCATACGTAAACTGTTACAGCAGTGGACACTCATAAAATAAATAATGCCAAACTTTCTGCATATGTTTAAGTGATTCCTGTGAGCCAAAAGCTCAGGCTTTTTTTCTACTCTGCGGTCCGTGTGATGTCACTGAGCGTGAATGTCCCCAAATATGGTCATCTCAAGCACACAGTTCTGGCTGTAAGCTCGAGAAGCCCCCCCATCTGCTCGTTAAACCCTCTGGTTGTGGGGGTCAGCCAATCAGAATAAAGCTGACTTAAAGAAGGGAGGGGTTTAATTGTCCTGTTTCAGGCAGCAGATGAACTAAGGGGCTATAAAACTGTAAATGAGCAAAACACAGTACCAGTAAAAAGGACTGAGATTATTCTGTAAAAAGATCATTTCCTGCACTTGTATCACAGCTAGCTCCTTTCATGCCATGCTCCATCAGAGATTAAAATGCATGTTGATGGAGGGGAATTTTAACACCATCCATCCGTGTGAGGAAGGCTGCAGACAGATGCGAACTCTGACCCACTCGTCTTTGCCTAAATCTGGGAGGAAAGCACGGGATCAGAGTGCCAGAGGAGAGTCTGGTCCGCAGCTTAACCGCTGCCAGCTAATAGCCCTTGATGATATACGCGGTGCAGCTGCGGCAGGAAGGTAGGCCAACAGCTGTGGCCCACAGACCGATTATCAGATTTCAGCTACAGACGCAAACAAGCCAACAAACAGGCAACACAGTCTCACCTCCCGCTGTGATAGAGGGAGAACAAATTTAAAAATGGCTTCAAGGTTTACAGAGGCAGATTTAAAGGAACATTCCCCCTAAATGCTCTTTGCTTTTTTAATCACTATGATCATCCTGTGAATTGCTGGGGTCTGAAACGTTACTTAAAACCTTACATATTTGAACAGCAGTTCGACAAACCCCAGGTGTTGTTGCACCTTTCAAAAATCTACGTAGTGCGAAATGCAAAGCTGGCCATGACAGCACATCTAATCTGAGGAAAACACCTGGTCGAACACAAAATACACCTAAAAGTTGGTGTGTCCTGTAAGTGACAGCCTGAAAGCAAAACTCACCGAAGTACCTACAGCAGAACATCCGTCGCCAATTGTATAAGAAGTTGAACCCATGGATGATGATAATGATGAAACTTTTAGTGAGACACCAACATCCTCTTTAGGTGATCAATTAGGCAGATAAGTTGTTTTCAGAGAAACAGGACATTGTTTTCAGTGTTCACTGACATTTTTAGCCAAGGCAGCTGCTGTATTGTGTATGGATGTCAATTTATCTCAAAATGAGTAAAGTACCAAATAAAGGCACCACTGTGTGCTGGTACTTAATTCCAGGTACCGGTACAGAAGTGAAAAGGTACCAAATTCTAATTAGGATGGAGCATATCTCAACTGTCAGAGCGAGAGGCAGGTTGCCAGTCGATTGCAGGGCTAACACGCAGACAGATAACCATTCACACTCGCATTCAATAAAGCATCGCCAGTTAGTGGAAACCCATGCATGTCTTTGGACTGTGGGAGGAAGCCAGAGCACCCGGAGAGAACCCACGCAGACACGGGGAGGACATGCCAGATCCCAGATCAGATTGAAACCCAGGACCTTCTTGATGGGAGGCAACAGTGTTAACCACTGCACCACCATGCCCCCTATATCATATTAAACAGTGCAGAAGTTATGAATATTCAGGTAAAAGTATGTAAAAGTAATCCACCTTCACACAGTTCTTCTACTTTCACAGCAAGCTTCATTAGCTTAGTGATTATTAAACATCTGGTAGAAGCTCAAAAGCACTTAGTGAAGCCCCTCAGCAGGCTCCCAGAAACTGACTAATCAGAAAACAGTGGGCTTTCAGAGAGGAGAGGCTTAAAGATATAACTTAAGGGCCAGGATAAGATGCACAGCCACATTACAAGAGTCGCAGAATAAGAATCTAGAGCTAAATGAGCCTTACACAAGCTTAGAGTTTAAAAGGAAAAAATGAGAAAGCCTTAAAGCAGGACTGAAATATTTCAAAGACCTGTAAGGTTTGTTCCTTTACAGTTTACAGATCATTTTTGAACACTGCTGTATTACAGTGTTGTTTCTGAGAAATGCAGCTGAGGAATACCAGGGCTTTTACTGCGAACTGATTATCTTGGAAGTGGAACAAGATGTCATGTGAGTAATGGTGCCAAGAGATGAAAAATACCCCTTTCTCTCAGGCCGTGTGATTCACTGGGTTTGGTGACACAGGGGACAAATGAAGAGTTAAAAAGCCATAACTTCATTAATAGCTGAATCTGCCACAGCTGTCCTCCTCGGCTGCAAATGTTGCAGAAAGGAGCCTTAAACAGCCGGCGCTCGGTTTTGTTATGTAAAGCCAAGTAGTAAAACCTCATCTCATCCTTTTGAAATATTCATCACTTTTGACGTGTCTGCCGTAGGACGCAGAGGAAAAAGTAAAAGGAGCTGGAACACACTGTGACACATCAAACCGCCTTTCAGTAAAAATTCCTAGTCAAAGTCTTCTGCGCAACTCACCTTCTAAAGCTAAACAACCAAATATGAGGACCTGTTATTTGTGTTGTCATGGCAGCGGATTCCCTGCTGATGGACTGGGTGTCACATGTGATGGGCTGAAGCCTCACATGACAGCGTGTCATCTGGGGCTGTAGCCTCAGGTGTTGTTAGCTTTTCAGACAGCTCGAGGATTTTATCATTAAAACAGTGCATGTTTTACTCTTTGCTCTGCTTCTGAACTTAAGGACAATAGTTCTGTGTGCAAAGGTAAAAAAAAATGCAGATGACTCTTTAAAATACACCCAACAGATGTTTGGTTTTTTTTGGTAAACAAACAGTTTGCTTACTTAAAGTGATTTTTACAAAGTCGATGTGTGCATCCAGAAGATGTTGCAATGTTAAAGGCATTTCCTACCTCATGCAATGAAGCTATGACTCAAGGGGGCTCCGCCTAATGATTCCTCTTTTCTTCCCCCTTTTCTATTCAAACTGTCCTTTCAACTCATGGGGATGACAGGAGGTTTGAGCTTGCATATAACCGAGTGAGTTTCCACACTTTACATGAAGCTTCTGGCTTGTTTTCCTTTAAGAAAGTAAACATCATTTAGAACTAGGCTTTCTTTAAAGACATGACATTGTTTAATAAGGACTTCAGATGAAGTGATGATGAGGTGACTTAATGATTCACTATATCCTGACCTTTCATTTTACTAAATGATTAAGTGTGCAAAAAAAAATATTTAAAAAATGACACACTCCTAGTGTTGCTCCCAAGCCAGGATTCATGGGGAGGGCTGTGTCAGGAAGGGGCAGTCAGCATGAAACCTGTGCTAAATCAAACATGTGGATAATCAAGGATGAGATGTCCATACTGGATCGGTGTGGCCCAGGTTAACGACTGCTGTTGACCAGCAGAGTGCCGGTGGAAACTGCGCTACTGTTGACGGGACAGGTGGGTTCAGAGGGGAAAGTTTCTGTTGGTTAGGGCAGATTTTATACTTTTGGTGGAAGTCGGCTGTCTTATAGGACCACTGGTTTCATCCTGTAACACTGCTCTAAATTGCCTCCATTCCCCTCATGCAGAGTTTGAAATACTTCACACCGAGTCTGAAGCACATCGCACGGTTCTAGTTTCAGCACAGCCTGCGAGATATTCACTTTCCATACAGTGGATCTGCCCTGAGCATCCCGACTGCACATAAAAATCTGAGTTTCTCTTTATTTGATTTTTATTTAGACTAATGAATTCCCTGCCTTTTGAGACTATTTAAGGACCTGAACGTGAACCCTGTCATTAGCGGGTACTGATGTCTGAGTAAGTGAATGTAGGAGCTACTGTACTGTACGGAAATAGCGACAACTCAGCCTCACGCACGTCACAAAAACAAGGAAATTGAATACACTTACATTTACAACACCAAAACAGTCTCAACCTGACCGCTCATGCCTAGTAATGCGTAAATAATTTAAAAACTGTTCTCAGCTTCAGTTGTCCAGAGTTTTGCAACCTGCTATGACCTCTCACCATCATCCATAGTTGATATTCATTACCCACATGTAGCAGAGTATAAAACTCATTCTTCTGTATCAAGAGGTAAAAAAATGAAGACTCCACAGGGAACCTTTAAGCGATCCAAAAAAAACGGATTAAAGTGTCATATAAAATGACTTTCTGTAAATCAGATGAGCTTTAAAAGAACGTCAGGAATGTTAAGTCTGATTCTAGCAAAAAGAGAAAAAAAATATGCGTCTCTCACACTGATGAGTGACGACTTCAGGCAATGATTTTCATTCCAATATAAATACCCAGTGGTTTGGAATAAAACGCCTCATTCATTTTTTTCTTTCAAACACTGGACAGCATCAGAACCGGTGTCTCAAGCCTGAAATGCTGTGCCTGAAAAGCCTGTTATATAAAAGTAAAAAGTATAAAAGGCCCCTGCCTATTAGGTCAAGCCCAGCCATGCTTGAATAGAGGGACTGTGAAAAGTCAACATTTTTCTGGTCAAGCCCATGTGATGTGGTGTGAGAGGCATGCTCAAAGGAATGCCAATGCAGTGAGGGTTTCCCTTGTATCGCTGCTGCGGCTCTCTGTGGTTTTAGGAGAGCAAACCCAGTGACGCAAAGTGCCATCTGTGGGGTAGAGACAATACATGGGCCCTCGAGGGAATAACAAGTGCCCGCTGCTAATATTAACTTGCATCAGAGAGCCTCTGCAATAAGCTGCCACGTTTTTATATAAGCAAATGTCAGGTTTGCTGCTCAAACGATCTGCTCTGTGGTATTTTTAGAGAGTCGAGTTATTAGGTTTATTGTTCTTTCATTTTTGGTGTGTAAGCAGAAAGCTGTTGCATCCATCTGTAGATTATCACAACATTTATACGGATTGTTGAGCTGCGACTGGCGACCACTTTCATTGACACCCTGTTAAGGTGTGTGACTTTAGCAAGCTTACAAGTCACAATGTACCAGACTAATCAGATATGATACATCTATCCTGTATGATGATAGCTACTGAGGGCATTGATGTTGCAGCTCTACTCTTTGTCACCATGCTAACACTCCCCTTTACCGAGTCACGATAAAAGCCAGAGCAAACCTGTGGCAACAAACATTTTATTTTGTGTGTTTTACTTTCATGTACTATTTTTGTTTAGGTTTTACCTTGCAGGAGGTAGCTGCCTCCTCCCTGAGCCTGGTTCTGCCAGAGTTCTCTTCCTGTTAAAAGGAACTTCTTCCTCACCACAGTCACCAAGTGCTTGCTAACAGGATGAGCTGATTGCTGAGTGCGTTTTGGCTGCCGCTATACTAGCTGCAATTTTTTATGTCACATGTGTTTTGATCTAGTGTTCCGATTCTCTGAACCCACAATAATGCGCTTCAACAAGTTGTTTATTTGGATCATATTTACTTGGATTATTCATTCCCTATTTTGAAAAGAAGGAATGAATTTTTAAATCTTTATTAAAACCCATTTATTCAAACAAGCTTTTGGCCTGTAGCTGTGTGGGTTCTAGGATTTTACCTTGGTCTTATACTGTTTTGCTTTTCTTCAATTTTGTTTGTGTATTTTGTGCTTTTGTTCCTATTGTTTTTATCTTTGACTATTTTATCCGTAAGGCGACCTTGAAGTGCCCTGAAAGGCGCCCATAAATATAATGTATTATTATTTTGTTATTATCGGTTGGTTGGTAGGTTGTAGCAGTGGTCACACAGTGAGATAGTCACCCTACGTTTAAGAATTTTGTTCACAGCAATCTAAGGTTGCAAGACTGTTACAATGGCCAAAATTTGAACCTGAATTACACAGAACAACCATTCAGACCAGACAGCCTAAAAATCACATTACAAACCCGACTTCATAGAAACAAATGATGAAATATACTTGCTAATAGGGATAGGCTGAGTCTATCCCTTGTTGGGTGTTTTTAGGGGGATTTTCATCATTTAATGGTTTGCCTCCTGGTCATATCAAGGTTCTTGTTTCACTTTGTCAGTGGCACTATGATCAACTGCTGCTTAAAAGCATCATCAATTCAAAAACTGATCCTTTGGTTTGCTGGTTGAGAAGCAAAATAATGCTAAACAGGTAATTTTATATTCACAGCCAGCTTTTCCATGGGAAAGCCGCATCTTTGAGATCAAAAGCGACATTAATATTTAATCGCACAGTCTCAAATCCACATATTCATATGGTTTTATCTTTGTCATTTTATTACCTCCCCCACCGATGGGTGAAGGGGGGTTATGCTTTCGGTTACACTGGTCTGTCTGTTAGCAGGATAAATCTAAAAATTATGAACATATTTCGATGAAAATTTCTGGAGTTATTGGGGAGGTGGTACAAGGAATAACTGATTGCATTATGGTGATGATACAGGATTTTGTAAAAAGCCTGACTTGTCTGTAGACACTTGGCAACAACTCACTGAGCGATACTGAACTTACACAAACCAGAAATAGAGACCATTCACCTTCAAAGTAAAAGTTGTGCCAGACTTTCACATGAAAGGTGAACAATCTTCCTTTGGTAGATGGTAGACAGTAGATGTCTTCCATGCAAGCTACACGCAACCACAGCAATTACAAGGAGGTTTCTGGCTAAGCACCTTACATCTCTTAGTGACCAGTTTCTCCTAACAACTGCCCGCAACCAACAGTAACCACTCACCAACCAGTTGGGGAACAGACATTTTTCCCTCCTGATGGATGGTTGCCAATGCGTCTCAAGGTAAAGGTCCAATTTTTCACAATTTCCAGAAATTTTTGAGGTAGATTATTTGCCCCTGACAATTATTCAAATTTTACAGAAACGTGGGGATTTCTGCTGTTAGTACTGACAAACACTGATGAAAATAATACACAGTTGCAGCTGATCAGACAATGAATGAACAGCAAAAAAAATCTCACCCCCACACACAATTTGACTGCCAATTGCTTTCTGGGAAATGCAGGACAAACAACAAAAACAACACAGCAATAATTGCTTTGCACCAACAATGACCACAAAATAAAAGCCAGACACATCAGCCTGTTTCCGGTCTGCCACCCACACACCAAACACGTACAATGCCCCCCCCCTCTCCATCCTCTGTGTCTCTAACAGCTGAGACAGCGAACCAGGAAGGTTATTTTTAAAACTTTATCGCCACATCTTGCTTTCCATTGTTTTCCACATTTCTGCACTGATCCAGTTGTAAACTAAACATCTACGAGTGATCTGCTGCGGCCACAGGAAGAGAACATTTCTGGGGTGGAGGTTGATGAGTTATGAACCGTTGTGCGTCACTATGTGCTGATCAATTATTGACATGGTGTTGAATTAAGATGATATGATGCTGCAACAACATTTTTTTTTCCTTCCTTCTTTGCACCTCCAGATGACTCAATGGAAGCACACAGAGAGTGACAACTCTCCTGCAGGGTCAACTCACCCCCCTCAGGTTACAGTATTAAATATTCACACAGTACCTTTGCATAATTTACCGTATCAACATATCAAGGAAATGACTTGGAGAAGAAGAGGGGTGACAGGAGCTTGGTGCTCCAGAGCATTTTAAACAAACTCCTCTTCAGGCACATTAAAGCTGAAGGCAGTTTTCTGTGCATGATGCAAGTGAGTCCATGCACGACTCTGCAGGGATCAAACAGGGTTGCTAATTCAATAAAAAAGACATGAATCTAGAAGGATTCGGGGCTTTAGGCTGGCTGTCTGCTCCCAGTGTCTACCACAGCCTGATGGGTGTATCCCAATCTGAGTGACCCGCCAGGCTCATTTTCTCTGCCAGGAATGTTTCAGGCGCATCTCGCCTTTCTTTAAAACACTGAAGAGCATGTCGCTCGCCTTTAGGTGCCAGTATAACAGCTCTTCCTCCGTCATGTGATCGCTGCAGAAAAAAAAAAAATCCAGAGTGGCTACTGAAGCCCAGCGCACATGGCGGCCCTCTCTAACAGATGTTTTTCGTTTGCGCTGCTGCAGTCTCTCGGTTCAGAGGCACAGAGCCAGAGAGGTGATTCATGATGCGAGCCTTTTCCTTGTTACAGTCAGCAGACTGAGAGACGGCTCCAGGTTGAGAATAAACACGAGCCCGGCTCTGTTTTGGTGGATTTCCTATTGTTATGATATGACAGAGTTGTAGAAGAAGATGTGACAGATGGCACAGATCTTGTGCTTTAATGTGTGATTGTATATTGGGGGAACTGGGCCTGTGTTTTCTCCTCCAAACTCACCATCCAGCTCATTTTCAGGCTAAATGGAAAGCTGGTATCATGCTGAACGCTGGAGCCTGGAGTCATTCATGTCTGCAGCTAAATGCGCTTCAAAGCGGGAAATGAGGTCACATTTTGGCATTAATGGACGGCGGTGAAGGTGTGTGCTCCCCTGGCTTGATGCTCCATTTAATCATGGCAGGAAGGAGGGAGGCAAACACTTCACAGCCCACCTGCCTGACCTGATTACACCCCTTCCTGCATGATCAGAGGTGACACAGCATCGCAGAGTGCGACTTTGGATGTGCTTCCCCTGCAAAAAAAATTCAGATTCTTCTTTTTAGACACCAATGAATCTGCTGGGCCTGTGTGAGAGCAAGGAATGAGGAATACAGAATCCAGATCTGACTGCCAGGGAGTAGGAAAAGGGTTTTCTCTGCTACAGCCTGGCAGCATGCTCTAAAGCCCTGAGTTATGTAATAGTGAACACAGGGAGCTGCAGGCCTGAGTGCACATCATTCTATTCCAGCAAAGCCATCCACCCCATCTATTATTACTCTGCATATGAGCCAGGAAGGAGCAGCGAGATAACTCGCTATTTTGCATCCGGCTGAAAAAGGTGCACTTTAAGGGGCAACAGGTGCAATTATTTCCCTTTCCTCTGCGCACATTAATGCATCTGGAGCTCTGAGAGGATTTTAAAAGCTTTCAAACATCACCTGTTCAATTTAAGGTGGATTACATGCAGCCTTGGCTCTATAAAAAAATCCATCCCCGTTTAAACCTGGGGCATTTCCATCAATATTTTTAATAACAATAATAATAATAGTGTGGCTGTGCTTTAATTATCCATCCATCCTCACCAGGCTGATACCGTGGCCTTACCTCCTCCAGCACATTCACTGTATTCCTGCAGCTCTGCATTCGGGTGGTGAAGCTGGATGTTGTCGGCGAATTGTAATCCTCTGTTGTCTCCGAGAGAAACTCGGACACCGATATTTGATCCGGCATCCTTTAAAATTGGAGGGGGTAAATGCCCACAGGAGGGTTGGCGATGAATGCTCAGAAAGACAAAACCATGTAAGATTTAAAAATGGATAGAAAGCACGGTGGGGGGATGGCGGGGTTGACTCTGCAGCCGACTGAAAGGCTAAGCCGATTTTCCCTGCAAAACTGCGTGAAACTATCGAGATGATTAAGACGTGTCTTCTTCTCCCGTGACTTCTCAAATGACTTCACTGTTCCCCAAGGGGCCACGGGAGGAGGGAATTAACCAAATATCTGCAGGCTGGGTCCCCCCCTCGGTGTGTATTTTCCGCGAGATGTCTAAAAGCGACACATTTATAAACAGTGTCACTCTGCGTCTAACTAAAACGCGAAGGAAAGAGCAGCGTAAAGAATAGCGGATGCCCTCATTATGCTCTACAGATGTGCAAAAAGCCGCTTGTCGTCAGAACCGCGCGACGTTAATAGGCTCAGTTTAAAATTTATCATAGTCCACGGTCTGCCGATGTCGTCTGGTACTTTGGTCCACCCTTCTTCAGCCGGAGTTTGAGGTTTTTCTTAAAAAAAAAAAAAGCTAAGGGCGGCCGCAGACCCATACACCACCCAC
>VOQJ01014377.1:13609-24765 GCA_015052665.1 Apistogramma diplotaenia | reverse complement strand
AGGTGGTGGTAGAGGATGATTCACACAGTTGTGTGTGTGTGTGTGTGTGTGTGTGTGTGTGTGTGTGTGTGTGTGTGTGTGTGTGTGTGTGTGTGTGTGTGTGTGTGTTGGGGAGGGGGGGGTCACTTACTGTATGTATGGATCTCACTTCACGGAAATTTCTAGTGAATTTATTTATTAGAAAGACAGATTTTTCTTTCTCTCGCCTTTCATGAAATTTGGCTCGGTAATTTTTTTCATAAACATTATAACAAACAGATAAACGGCACTGATCGCATGCCCGTGCGTCATCTTTCACCTTAGTGGAGAAACGGTCTGTAATTTCCTGAATCAGGTGAGTCCGGCGCATTTGTCAGGGATGTTGAATAAATATCGCGTGAAATCTGAGCCCACTTTAAAGAGCATGTTTCACCCAAGTAATATTTTAAAACTTTTGTGTGAACCAGAGAATAAGATAAGCTACGATTATCCAATGTCTGTTTAACTTGCAAGACCCATGGTGACGTATTTCCAATTTAATGGGAAATATGGCTAAAGAAACAGCTGTATGTTAGCTCACTGAGTTTAGTTTCTTGGCCTTGTGCTGTGGCTGAACCTGAAGTGGCTCCCGATGTGTGATGGTGTGTCTGAATGTTAGATAGAAAGCACTTAGATGTAGAAAATAATTGTGTGTGTGTGTGTGTGTGTATATGTGTGTGAATGAGACATGCTGTATAAAGTGCTTTGAGTGCTCATGCAGAGTAGAAAAGCACTATATGAGAACAAATCCATTTTAAATTCATAAATCCATACCACTTTGTAACAGTGATGCCAAGTGTGTATCTTGCCTGCCATCCATGGACATTATTGCTGCTTGCTGTAATTTTTGGGCATATATAAGGAATTTAAGCAACAGTTTTTACAATATCTTAATACTTTTAAAACCTCGGGACTTAAATGTTGTAATTAACTTGTCAAATATTATTTCTACAAGTAAATCAAATGACCTGCATTCATAAAACATTTCGTTTTCAAATATAATTTTTGCTTTGCCAGCTTTTAGAAGATGAATGTTGCTCATCATACAGTACCACAGAACCAATCTATTATATATTCATATTCAAGAACTGTTGGGTTTATAAGGTAGCACTTCAGTTCCAAGTATGAGCATAATGACTTACATCTTAGGATAATGTTTCCTGGAAAAAACTCACAGTGGCTCCTTTTTCACCTGCACACACACACCTGAGAAATTCCACTGTGAAGTGTGTGTGTTGGGCCACTGGTTTCTGGACGCTGCAGAAAATAACCATCACATGCACTCCTGCCTTTGGATGTTTCTAAATCTGTGTAAACTGCTCACGAACCCATTTAAGCAAATCAAATTTGTTGACGACAAGCGTAGTAATTATTGAAGTTTCATAACAAATGAACCGTTGTCTCACCACAGTCTGTTTCTCTCCCTGTTTCTGCAGAGGTTGAGCCATTTGCACCAGTGCAGATGTCAGAAAAGATTCTGCTGCGCTTGTTGAAGCACCCGAATGTCATCCAAGAGCTAAAATATGATGATAAGAACAAGCGGGCACCAGAGCACTACCTCTTCCACAGGAATAAACCTGTGGATTATTTCATCCTCATTCTGCAGGTGCGTGGACACACAGATTTGCATAGGGAAGCTATATGCACTATTGTTCCTCCGTTTTAAACATAACAGAGTTGTAGTGCAGGGTTTGTTCCCACAGACGCCATGCATCCTTAAGGTATGCGTGGAATGACGGTACTGCAGAGCAGTTTAAACTAAAACAAGCAATAATACTATAGATAAAACAGCTCATTAGTAATATAAATGTCTGACCTAAGCGATACAGCATTTCAGAAGACCAATGTCACATACCACAGCATTTATAGCACGAGTAAATTTACTTTGCCAGACCCTACATGGGTATTTAAAATGCTACCATAAAATGAAACATAAACCAGATCCAAAACGTGTTTTAGCTTGAGTTTAAAGTTGTTGTCCACTTTGAATTCTGATGGATTAGCGTGAGAATGTATGAAATCACTATGTCGCTGAGGACCTCATTTAATACTGAAGAAATTCTCTGAAATCAAACCTTGATATATGTAATATCTTGAAAACACTGAAGTGGTGTGGTTTCTCAGTGAGACTTTAATTGCACTGTCAGGCATCATCACTGATATGGGTGCAGCTTATAACCAAGAACATACTCCATATGCTAAAAGTGAAAAGATGATGGAATGTATGAATTCTGTATATTTTTCATTCATCTCGAAAATGAATTTGACAGATAACATGGATAGTTTAGCATCAAACCTTCATAATGCAGTGAAAAATATATAAATGAATGAATGAATGTTTGGCATGAGTACCCGTTTGCACAGTTTTTGGAGGTCTTGGATAACTTGCCACAGTTCTTGTGCAGATTTAGGTGTTTCCCTGTGGCATCATTGTCAGACTGAAGGACGCTGTGAAAGCTGTTAAAGGACTCCGTGTTCTTTTACAGACTTTTCAAGCTTGTCATGCTGAATGTGGAACCAATAACTGACAGTTTTGCATGATGGATGCACCATCTGAACATGATAAGTGCATAAACATATCAGTATGGAGACAAACCTGCTCGGAGGCATGGGTCTGAGTCATTTAGATAACAAGGAGGCCAAGAACAGAACCATGTGGGATTCCTGCTTTTTTTCTCTCATGGTTACACACTATTCACATTCACATTTCATGAGTTGAACTATTGCAGATTGTGACAAAAGAAGTAAAATTTCTTAATCAGCTGAGGTTAAACATTTCTAAATTATGTTTTTTTTACAATTCAGAAAAAATTTTATTTAAAGAAGATAAACTTAAAATCACAGCTCTGACACCACTCTTTAATGCAGTGGCCAGATGGAAATCTGTAATGGCTCTTGGTTCACCAAGTCAATATGTATATTAGCCTTGAATCAAATGAGGTCCAGAGTGAACAATTGCAGGTCACTGCTCTTGAGACCCAACTTAGGAGCAGATTGGGAGCTATTAAACAGACAGAAGGATGGATTTACTCTGAACTCACAGGCAGGATGAGTGAATATATTTGAGCTGGAAAAGAATCAAAGCTGAACATGGTAAAAGTGAGATTGTAAAAATACTTTGTAACCATTGCAAATAAGTAATTGTTGTTTTTTTAACAAAATGTGTTGTGCACTTGCATACCTTTAATATAACTTGTGATTTTCTTCCTTGGCTGTTACAGGGGAAAGTGGAGGTGGAGGCAGGAAAAGAGGGGATGAAGTTTGAAGCGGGACCATTCTCCTTCTACGGAATAATGGCTTTGACAGCCTCACCAGGTAAGATTTACTGGTTTTGATGTTAAATTTCATCCCGTTGAAAATGAAACCCAACTTCAGAACATGGATGTTTGGAGGTGTGTGGGAGTTTGCCCAACCAGGCTATGGTGTTTGTGGACTGGTGGACTGGTGGTAGCTTGGTTTGCATTGATGCCAATATCTCAAACTCACTCCAGGTGGGTGCTGGACTCCACTGTCATTTGTCACCAGTATGAGGGCAGTGGAGTTGGAGTAATGTAGATATTGCACTGATCTGCTGTGGTGAAGAGAGAGCTGAGCGTTAAATTGAAGCTGTCGATTCACCAGTCAATCTAGGTTCCTATCCAAGCTGAAGGAATGCCATAGTGGACACAAACAACAAAAAATTGCTTCTTCCAAAGGGTGTCTGGGCTCTCCCAGATAGGGCGTGGAGCTGATTTGGAAGCGGCTCACAGTAGAGCCACTATTCCTCCACAATTAAAGGAGCCAGTTGAGGTGATTCAGGCATTTAACCAGGATGCCTCCTTGGCACTTCCTATGTGAGGTGTTTGGGCATATCCCACCACACACGGCCCCAACGCACACTCAGGACACAATGGAGAGACATCTTTCAGTTTTGAGTTCAGTTTCCTTGGAATGGGGAGGTCTCAGCATCTGTGACTAGACTGCTGCCCTTGCAACCCAGACCTGGATAAGTATGGATGGATGGATACTCACTTGCTTTGAATGTTCATTGTAAACACTGTTCAGTTAAACATAAAGAAAGCCCCCTGACAGAAAATTATATTATAAGTTAGTAAAATGTTGGGTGGATCTCAATCCTAGTCAGATGGACTGAGCTCTAGGCCGTTTATAGTGTGAGCCACTGTAGCTTTTTCCAGGGAAATATGTTCTAAACATGGCTGCTCATATAAAGCATTCAAGCTTTTTTCTCATTCTTTGTTTGATAGGTGTTGTAGGTCTAATAAGATCACTGTGATTTACTCATGAAATTGCAATCTTTCACATTTTTCTCTTTAAGTATCAATCACACATCATGTTGCATGAGAAAAAAGTGAAAGGGGTCCCTTCCGTGAGTGAATCACAGTGTGAGACATATATAAATAACTAATAGGTCTTAATATTATAACATGATAAATTATGAGACATCATGAAAAAAGCGTCATCTAGCGATCCGCTCATTCTTCTGTGTTCATTCATAAACTGTTCTCTGCTGTCTTTCTGATTCACTTGGGTGGTGGGATCTGAGAGACACCTACTGGTGACATGGTGGAATGACCCTCCTTTGGTGGGTTTGGGCACTCTAAGGAATCAAATCAAGTGCTTTATGGCGTTTGCCAGATTTCATCTTTAGCTAATCAGTCGCAGCACAGCAATGAAACACTTTTCAGTTTAATGAAATTTCACTATGTGTAATTAATTTAATTACCAATTTTCCTTGAGTTTAACAGTCTTCCCTTTCTTTCCTTGCTTCTTTTGTCCTCTTGTATCATCCTCCTCCCCCCCCAGTGCCTCTGTCACTGTCTCGTACATTTGCAGTCAGTAGGGCTGAGTCATTAGCAGGATCTCCAGGTACAGTGGATTTTTCAATATATACATACACCAATCACAATATAATCTGTAGTAAATAGTATAATAAAAGTTCTGCAAAGACAAAGTTTTGTTCATTCAGTCACAGTTTAGCCTACATGCATGCTGTGCCTAAATACACCTGTGTCTGCTTGAGAACGTTCTTGTTTCGTGTGACTTTTGAGGAAGAAGGTGTTCATGGTCTCTTTGTCCCAGAATGCAACATGTACTGTAACGCTAAGTGTGTGTCGCTTAAAGAGAAAGAGGGAGAAGGGAAAACAGATTCAGGCTGAGACTTATCACCCTCGTCTCCTTGGCCATTAGTCAAGTGGCTGAATGGTGTTGGAGACTTGAGGCCCCACAGTGGAACAGGCTCCGCCCCGCTCGCCCCTAACCTTTAACCCTCCGACTACATAAACAAGACCTACAGCTACAGCCCCCTGCTGGACACCACTGAGCACACATACAAAGACGTGCACGTATAGATATTTGCACAGGCACAAGCGCAACGCTACACGCGTAGAGCTTAAAAGTGAACATATCCACATGTAACCAGAAATGCTGTGGAATAAATACACTTTGTCTGTAGCAGAGGTCTCCTGTGCTCACTTTGGTGCAGTGGCATTTGATGTGTGTGTGTGTGTGTATGTATAGATTTCTATTATGTGTGTTTTCTTGACACAGCACACTGACGTTTTGTGTGTCGGCCTGGCCCCTGTGGCTCCTAAAAAGTAGAGTACTAATCCACAAGAGTCCACATGCCAGGTCTTTGGCCCACTGTGCTCTCACACACACACGCACACACACACACACACTGTTTTTGCCTCTCATTTCCTCACACACACATATTCCAACATGGGATTACATACATTCCAGTCAGCGTAGTAGCATTAGTGTTGGCCAAGCCGTTTCCACTTTGTTGTGTGTGATTTTCACTAGGCTTCTTTAAGAAGTGGAAAACATAATCTGGCTTTAATTAAAAATGACCGAAACAAAAAAAAAAAGAAAAAGTCGGTACTACATAGAAGCACACAGCATCACTGGAGACTGCTATGAAACATGAAGACTTGTACATGAATTAGATTTCCATACATCAGAGCCTGATGTCGAACAATCTTACAGGTGCTGCTGTGCAACTCAGCTGTTTCTGAGGAGGTTTTAGGGCCCGTAGTGTTCTCCAAAAAACCCCAAAACCAAATGTCTGATCAGAAATGAAAATATTATTATTATTATTGCAGTGGCCCAAAGAGATCATCTAACAGGCAAGGAAAACAATATAAGATTTATTGCCATATAAACTTTAAAGAACATATTTTAAATCAGGCTAGCAGAAATCAAAAATAGAGCCGATGCAGGATTTTGAGAGCAATAGCCAATATTTTTTCTATATTTTATCTTTCAGAAACTCGAAACATAAACACATTTACCTAAAATTTGTCGTCTGGATTTATGAATACTTACAAAGACAATAGGACATTACAGTTTCGAAATAATCTTGTTTCATTGTCATAACAAGCCGTGGATTTCTTGTTTATGCTCTGCCCGAATCTGCTTTGATTAACTTGTTTATTGTGGTGTTTCAAAATATTACAGGCACCTTATTAAGAAGTGATTGTAATTTTCCACACGCGAGGATTGTTTTGGATCTTTCTTCTTATCCATGGGAACAAAGATAAACTTAACAAGTCTTTAATGCTGCCTGTTTTCAGAAATACTTTTGCAGTCCCATACATTACTGTTGCATTCGAACACAATTTTCTTTCAGTCCTTCCCTTAAGGAACGGCTGTGATCACACTGTAGAGATTGGGACTATATGGCTGCCCAGACTTGGATCTAAGTGTTTTTTCCTGCTCTTTAACCTCCTCACAGAGAATAAATCTCCTCCACGGCCATTTGGACTGAATCACTCCGATTCTCTAAACAGGAGCGATCGTATAGATGCCATCACTCCAACTCTGGGCAACAGCAACAACCAGCTCAACTCCTTCCTTCATATATACGTGCCTGATTATTCTGTCAGAGCACGCTCAGACCTGCAGTATATAAAGGTGAGTACACCTGCAGTGATTTTCACGTGCACATTAATAGAAATGGAAACGTTTGTCACGCAGTGATGTCACGAGCAGCTCCTGATTTTTTTTGACATCTTTAAGAGAAGTTTTTGTTTGTTTTTTTTAATCATAAAATGAATGTGTAACTGTGTTTACCTTCTGAGTCAGAGAATAATTCACTTACCCAGTTTCATTCATCTTTTCTCATTCAGACATACAGTACTGGGCAAAAGTTATGAGTCACCTCTTTTTTTTCTTTATGTTTTGCTCCCAAGGAGCCAGACTTTCTTGTCATTTTTAAAGTGGTCTTGGCCGGTAGTTCTCCAGGTTTTCTGAACCAAAGCCATTTGGGCATTGGCTGCTTTTTCACTCATTTTTAGTTCAGCTGTTGCACCTGACCATTTTCGGAGGAATGTTTTTATATTTTTGTGCTTGTTAAGCCACTTAACACTGAGCTATGAATCATTCAAGCACAGAAAAGACACCAAACTCAAGGGACAACCCGCTGTTGTGTCTACACAAGACAAACAATGTCACAAAAACACGTTATTTTTCCCACGTCTTTAGCTGAGTCTCCAAAAAATTTATGCTGAGCACCAACAAGGTGGTTCCCAAAGAGCTATTAGCTTAAAGGTTGGTGTGTCGCTGCATGGTGACCTTCAAAAACCTGAGGAGCCTGCATGAGTGGAGGACAAAAGAAGAAGTAGCAGATCTAAAATGTAAGGGTGACTGTAAAGAAGAGAAAAAAGGCTGAGGTATGCCAAATTATACAAGAACTCGATGGAAATGAGCCTCGAGGCAAAAATATTGCTGGTTTTGTTTTGAGCTCGGCACTTCTCAAACTAGTTGCCCAGTTATTCCACCTTGTAATTAGATTTATGAATGGTGCTATCACCTTTAAGATGTTTTATTACTTCCTTTTCATGGTCCTACGTACCTGTCCGCTACCAAAGATCTAGAAGCAATTACCCAATCGATATAAAGTAAGAGTAAGGTAATTGCTTTATGACTATTAAAAACTTGTATTGATATTCTTGTCCTTGACCTGAACACCGAGTCTACGTTCACACTGCAGCCTGAAGTGACCCAATTCAACCTGCATCTGATCTTTTCATACCAGTCCGAGCAACACAGATCCGATTTTTTTCAAATGCAACTTCTTCTTGCGACGTTTGACCCGACCTTCACTGTTTTGTAGGTGACGCGACAGCAGTACCAGAACGCTGTGATGGCATCACGCATGGACAAGACTCCACAGTCGACGGACAGTGAGTTCACCAAGATCGAACTCACGCTAACGGAGCTCCACGATGGCATGGAGAGCCCGGCCGTCACCACCACAGCGACCACCACCATCACCACCCCTGCTGTGGCCTTTGCTGTGGCCAACGAAACATCCCACCTGCTCAACCAGCAGCAGAACTGCGTGGGTCTTAGCAGGAGCAACCACTCCTCCCACAATGAGGGACCCATCTAGCCCCCTGCTGAGCCCGGTGGAGACCCAGACCCTCCACCTTGTCTTAAGGACATACGCAGAGCGGTGATGTAGATGAAGATGAGGGAAAATGGGGAAGCTGAGGCAGGTGGAGTGAGGGTTCTGCTCCAATCAGTAGCCCCCAGTCAGTCAGTCAGTCAGTCAGTCAGTCAGTCAGTCAGTGAGAGCCTTTCATGGAGGGGCTGCGGGGAAGACAGGTGCTGTGTCACCCTGAACTCCCCCACCTGAACACTGTCAGAATCCCTGCTGTACCGCATTCTCTTACAGAGGGTGCCCTCGGACAGTACCGTGTTACTGAGCTTCTTTTTTGGGACAATCTGACACTTTCATAGCGGTAACTTGGACAGAGCGCATCCACGCACGTGCATGCACACACACACACACACACACACAACACACAACACAGCACTTGCTGTACTTTCTCCTCAGGCCAAAGACTTTGGTCCCACCCCCTTTCTTACACTGTCTTTGTACACACACACACACACACACTCACACACATTCACATTCCTGCACAGAAGCAAATGCAACTCCCCCACTGGTGCATCTTTCAGGGAGGCTCAGTCGACTGTTGATCCCATCAGCAAGGACTCAAACCCAAACACGCAGAGAGGTTAGTCAAAGACTGCACCAAAAACCGCTTTGGAAGAAACCGTTAAACCATGAACCAAGAATGTTTTCCTGTATTTATTTATTTTATAATATTGTATGTATATATGTTTGTGTGAAGATATGATATAAAAAAAACTGGCATATGAGCATGCATTAGTGTGCTACAGATAAAGAATATGCTACATATATGGAGATGAACATCCATTCTTGTACTGTGCATTCAGAAAGATTTCACAGCCTTTGAAGTTTTGCACCTTTTGCTAAAGTGAAATCAGTCTTTTTGATCTACACACATTAATACACCGAAGAAAATCAAAAACAGGTTGTTGAGGTGCTATTTAAATTCATTGAGTTATTCCAGTACACCAGTATTCAGACACTTTACCTTGAGAACATTGCAGAGATTTGGTGTGCACCAGCTTTCAGGTCTGTCTAGAGGTGCTGTGTTGGGTTCAGGTCCTGACTATGGTTGGCCCACTCTAGGAATCCACTACTGTGTGTTCCTGAGGTTCATTTTTCACTCAGGATTGCACTGGATATAACTCTGCATCCATCTTTCCCCATATCTGCACTAGTCTCCCAGTCCATGTCACAGAGCCTGTGTGTGGCTGCAGAAATGGCATTAATGCTTTTTTCTAATGATTTCATAAGACAACTCCAACAATCAATCATCTGCTAAAACCAAGAGTCGCGCAGTCCTAGAGTGCAGTCGGTGACTTCCTGGTAACCAGCGGTTGGTAGGGAAAAGTGTGCATTCCACGAATGGTTGGCGAGCGGTTGCTGCCAGTTGCTCGCATGAAATTATTTGCGAAGAGGCGCCGCATCGTAAACCTTTTTGCGAGCGCTTTGGTCGCTAACAGGTTGCCGCGATTGCAAGTTTGCATGTAAGACGCCAACTTGTAGCAAAGAATCAAACGTTTTTCTGTGCAGTAATGAAACTTTGAAAAGTGCAGCGCAAACCAGAAATGACAAGCGTGCGCCTTCAGAGTAAAAGCTGCGTCCTGCTGCTGCAGCCAGTGCATTCTGCAAGGAACAGCTTTTACTTTGAAGGACTTTTTAAAGTTTGCGAGTGTTTGGAGCAACCACTCGTCAACTGAGAATATAACCGGAGGTTGCCACCTGCTCTCAAGGCCTGTGTGACTGAAGCCTTAAACCAGGCATGTTAAATTCGCGACCCGCGGGCCGTTTCCGGCCACGCCCCCTACTTCCGGCCGTGAATTGGCGTTAAAAATATGGCACAAATAGGCCCTTTAAGTTACTTTTTTCACATTCCGCTCATCCCTCTTAATTGGCGGAGAAAGTGGAATGTCAAAAAAGTAACTTAAAGGGCGTATTTGTACCATATTTTTAACGCCAATTCACGGCCGGAAGCAGGGGGCGTGACCGGAAACGGCCCGCGGACCGCGAGTTTGACATACTTGCATAAAAGACAGGTGTGTGCACAGGTGTGTGCCTATACCAGTGTCCCAAAGAAGAGCAGCTTCACTCCTCTGAACTAAGTGGACTAAATACTCATATAAATGTCACATTTTAGTGTTTTTTTTTTAAAGTAAAAACTGCACTCTTAAAACAGTTTTT
The DNA here is from genome assembly GCA_015052665.1 of Apistogramma diplotaenia. Taxonomy (NCBI): domain Eukaryota; kingdom Metazoa; phylum Chordata; class Actinopteri; order Cichliformes; family Cichlidae; genus Apistogramma; species Apistogramma diplotaenia. The sequence continues at coordinate 14,147 of VOQJ01014377.1, read as the reverse complement.
TGCTTGGGATTATGAAATGTCACATTTAGATATTTTAAGGAGAAACAACAAAAACTTGATAGGATCTGAAAGGTTTCTGGATGCACTGTAGGAGATGAGGGTCTTTTACAGAAACAGTATGTATATTACAGATCTTGTTATTTTTACTATTATCCTAAATCAGGCTTATGGTACAATATATTTTTCACCTTTTAAAAAAAAATCACACTATTGCCTTTAAGAGAAATCATATAATTAATTATTTTAACAAAGTGCAATGAACTGCAGTTTATTTAAGAGATGATTATGAATAAAAAGAATTCACTGTATTATAAATTGACAGATTATATTTGTATGTATGTACTGTATGTATATTCGTTTTCGTCCTAGTCGTCTCTCTTTCTCTTTGTCCCTTTTCATGTTTTTTGCATCTGTTGACCTCAGACATGTCTACTAGTTCATTTGCGAGTTATGACGCCAAGATTTATGACCACAGTGTAGTTTTGGGGGAATTTGTGGGGGGGGGGGGGCAGGGGGAGGGGGGCCGGGGGAAAGTTCG
>VOQJ01014369.1:10401-23220 GCA_015052665.1 Apistogramma diplotaenia | reverse complement strand
CACTCTAACTGCATGATTTTTCACAAAACCTCGATGCGCTTAAGAGCCGATTGTGGATGAACCGTCTAACGTATCGACAAACCGTCTTCACTTTTGAGCACAGCAGGGACGTAGCTACTACAAAAACTTTAATGGGCTTTCTAGGGCAAAAAATGACGACACAGCGGCTCCACAAAAATGCTCGTGTTTTGTGGATTTTTTGAGGTCGTCCCCCATTCAAACGGATGGGGTTTTTGGGGGGCTGTTTTTCTGAATTTATGTCGCCATGGTAACAGCTATCAGAAAGCTGAGTAATGCCACACCTGAGACGATCGAGCCGAACAAGTACATATATATATTGTGGGGGTCCACGGCCCGGTTCGGCCCGCATTAACGGAGATAGGAATGTCGGAGAGAAGAGTAATAGGTGTCTTCCATACTTCGTATGGCAGACCCCAATGACTAATCAAGCTGCTTATGGACAACATATTCGGTGTTGTCTCTGTTTGGTGTTTGTCTCCACCTTGTGGCCAAATGAAGTAAAACTGACTTGTTTCTGCCCCAACCCGTCACAAGAACTCAACGCTTTTGACCAAAGTTTAGTTGTCAGGGATTTAAAATGTAAGCTGAAAGTACAGTAGGGACAGTGACAGTTTCACTAGAATTTTTTTACTTAAATTAGCCATAAAATGTTGAAGCTGTATGGGGTTTACTGGGAAAAGAACAGCTATGAAGCAGTGAATGTTTCACAGGGTCAGTTCAGTACCACTGTACAAGAGTATCACTTAATTTTCAAATCTGTGCTGCCGTTTTAGCAGCCTATTTACACTGCACGTCCATGTTACTCTGTAGTGTAACAAATCATTTTAAATCCATTCACAACACTTTTTTTTTTTTTAAACACTTCAGAGGCGTGGTTGTGAAGCTGAGGGACAAGTTCCGTCACCCTGAGTGCTACACCTGCACGGACTGCAACGTCAACCTAAAACAGAAGGGACATTTCTTTGTGGAGAACCAGGTTTACTGTGAGACGCACGCACGCGAGCGGGTGACTCCACCCGAGGGCTACGACGTGGTCACCGTCTTTCCCAAGTAATGCTGCTCACTGAGTTCAGCCTCGGACTGCACGCCACTATAGGACACCAAGACATAACCTGAGACTTACAATACTGAGCTGATGCGACTTGTAGGACTATGAATTGGTCTCCTTTCACACTATACTTCAGCACTGTCACAGGTAGGCAGGACAGTGAGGAACTGTGTGTTTGAAAACGGTGATTTGCACAAAAACTTTGGCCTGTAAGAAAAGAAAATCAGTGAATACTGTAAGATGGCATTTTTTTGTATCACTTAAAATCGTTTGAATGACAGTCAATATGTTTTGATACTGTTTGTACATTTCAGTGTTTTGTTTTGAATCGTGGAAACAAATGAAAGCCACAGTATACCCCCCCCCCCAAAAAAAATCCATGTTTTTTGCAGTTTTTTAAAGAATAAATAGACATTTTATACAGCAAAATAATACAAAATACATTTGAATGTCATTGCCAAATAAATATTTTTAGCTTAAACAAATTCTCTCCTGTCTTCCTGGATTATTGATTGTGCTTTGTTGCTTTTATTTTTTTTTCTTTTAAGTGACACCATGATTGTAAGACTGCAGATACTGGAGATGCTACATGATCATTAAAATACTTTCAAACTGATTCAAATGACAGTTGTGGCTTCAGAAAGTCATTTTAACAAACTCTGAGAGCTTTTAAAGAAGAAGCACTAAAGATGGGAAACTGTAATGTCTATGCACTGGGTCTTAGTAACCTCACTAAAGCGGAGGGAGAACTGCTGCTGTGAGGGATGGACTGTCAAAAGTGCCAAGTGTTTCTGAGGTCATTGTTGGCTCGTAGGGACTTGAAACAAAACGCAATGGGGATGGCACTGGACCTCTCTCCTGTGAAGATCCTGCAGCTCATCTCATTAAGAGAAGTGAATGAGTTTCCATGGCTAAAGTCGGCTGAGGTCCCATAACCAGCTTCTGAAGGTGATGCTGAGTCCCACTCAGCAGATAAAACACTTGCCGGACTGCTCAGCTCTGACGCCAGGTAGTCCTGAGTGTGTGCTGGTTGGTCTGCCATGCGAAGAGTCTCGGTCAGAGCCCAGATGTAGTTGCGTGCAAATCGCAGCGTCTCGATCTTTGTTAGCTTTGCGTCTTCGGGCAGCGCCGGCAGGATGCTCCTCAGCGCGTCCAGAGCGGAGTTCAGGTTGTGCATGCGGTGGCGCTCTCTGTCGTTCGCCTTCATTCTGCGCCTGCCCCGCGGTCCGGACTGCTCGCACCTGTGTTTGGGGTGTTTCACTGAGGACGCTTCTCCTCCGGTCACAGTCGCTGGTTTTCGAGGGAATGTTTCTCGGAAGTCTCCTGAAGCGTCGCCAGCTTCACTCGCTGGCAGTGTTGGAGAAAACCTGCGCAGCGTCACTACATCCTTGGACCTGCGCAGGCAGTCGGGGACGCAGCTGACTTTAGGAGACATCCTGTGCGAAAGAGCGAGATTTGACTGTTATCTGGCTGAAAACAACCCAAAGTGATGCCAGAGACACAGATCCTAGCTATAAAAAGTTTGGGAAAAGAAATTCCAAAGTTTTCCATAGGACTGTCTAAGCTTTGTCCTCGTTAAAAAAAATTGAAGTGATTCAATAAGCATGTAACTGCACTGCTAACTATAATAAAGTGTGAAAAACTTAAATGAACAGTTGAATATATGTTGAATGGATATATTCGCACTTACGTTCTTTTGCCTGCTCGTGAGAAGTGAAGCTGGGGTAAAGAGGCTGGTCCACTCTTGTAGCCGGAGGCAGCAGACAGCATACGCGTGCAGGTGACAGTGAGGAATGGATGCGCATCTCTTGTCATTTTATATGCCCTTTATCTTATCTGTTTTTTGCACCGTGGACGCCTGAATCAACAGCGCCTGTCAAGTGGCCAATCAGCGTCCAGGCAGCGTGTCCTTCACCCTCTCCCTCTCTCCCTCATCCTTCAGAGTGCTGCGTGTCTTTGTGTATTCATTGTAATAGTTAATTAAATACACGTCTATGGCAAAGTGCCACAGATGTGTGCCAGGTTAATAATAGTGATATTTTATAGAGTGGGGGCATTTTTTAAATTCTTATTACAATTTTTTTTTCTTGGAGAAGGTAAAGATCAACAAACGATTTCCAGAAGTTCGTCTGGATGCAACAAATATGCAGCATTCAGGATCACTGCTGGTTCTGAGCTGCTACTCTGAGAATCTTGTACTGTTTATTCATTACTTTCATGATTACCGTGTCAGACATTAACTCATTTGACCATTTTGCAGGTCAGTGGAAGTGCTGGAGGTCCTGGTAGGAAAAATAATAATAATGTGAGCTTTGCTTTGACCTCTGTTTATTGAGGTGATGCGCTTTCTTCTGTCCATGTAACATGCTGGTCTAGGAATAAAAGCTCGACATAAGACACAGAATATGGATCTTGCATGTATGATGTAATACACGAGCGCAGATTACCTTCAATTCACATGAAAACTTTCAAGGAGAGCAATCACCATCATTTGCATCGTCTATTATTACAGTAAATCATACTGACGAAATGCTAACGAAAAGACTGTGACTATGGTTTAATAACTATAGTTTCCTTAAATGCGCAAATATTTCTAAATGCACAATATTTGCTATGCTTATGGAACCATACTTAATATATTACCATATTACAATATTTATTCCCAGATGGATTTTGTTTTTACCACGAGGTTTGACTTTGCATTTGCAAATATTATCAGATCTCTATTCATAAGAGGTATTTAGAATGCTGCATTTTACGCACTCAAAACAGCAGCAGAGACCCGGCAGGATACATCGTGGTCATGGTAACTTGCCAAACTGGCTTCTCAAATCAGCTTCAAGTGCGCCAGAGTAAACTGAAACTGAGATGACGAGGAAAATACTGAACTTCTGAAGTTATTTTTTAACAAACTGTTTATCATTGCGGTTCTGCGCACATGTCGTACAACGCACATCGCCCGGGAAGGTGGATGCTAAAAGAACTTTAAACTCCTGTAAGTTGGACCTTTCTTGAATATTGCCGTGATGAGTCATTTTAATAGATACGTTGCCTCTTTGTTAGCTCAGAAAACCTTATCTATATTATATAAATGTTATTTGAAAACGATCTATATTCGGATAAACGTTTGCTTACTGCGTTAGAGCGCAAAGCTCCGGTATTTGGATAAGACAATTACGCATGGGACAGACTAAAAAACAGGATTTGGGAAGGTGAAATCCGCTGTGTTAATCGATAGTACAAAGGGTCTTTTTGTGTGTCGCAACAATAAAAGCTCGTTTTCTTCTGTAACGTGAGCCTGTGTCTGTGCGCTATGACATCTCCAAAATCTTGTCCAAGATCGCCACAGCTCAATGGCGCATTACTTTTCTCTAATATAACTCTATTTTAAAAACATTAAAGATCAGTAAAACGAATCAGCAATCTGCAGACAGGTTTCAGCTTGGGTGAGGGAGACAAGGGAAGCGTGGCAGAGCTCGAACATGATTTACAGTTGCCAACAAAGGATTACAAAAAGCTCTCCTTAACTTTCTGTCTAAATATGTGTTTTGGGAACGATCTGATAACCATATGCTTTCAATAAACTGGACAAATATACTAGGGCGATAGGAGATGGTGCCTTGCTGTTATAAAAGGTCCGAAAAGTCTAAAGTAAACTGAATATTGCCACTTTACAAATATTCATTGATGCCAAATCCATATTAGGATATCATGGACAGGTGTTGGTTGAAGTTTTCAGTCTCTCTCCTTGATTTTTTTTTATCTGTGTGCTGTAGTGTCCTGCTTGTTATGCAAAGTATAGGCAAACATAAGCGGGCCAGTTGCTGTGGTAATGGCAGATATCGGAGCAGACTTGGTACGAAAAGTGATTTAACAATATTTAACAATAAACTAAGCAAGCTACCGAGCAGGTGATACCTGCCCGATGCTCCTGATTAATACTTCCTCTACTACTTCACTTTACAGTCTCCTTTGCTTATTTATTAAACGAAATCTATTTATTATTATTTTAGCAAACAGAGGTACCAGGTGGGGCTTTATTTTCGTCTTCAGCTTTTTGTCTGAAGGACGTTTTGAAGGGGACAATCAAAGTCCAACAACTCGCTGACCAGATTGTTGTCATCCCAAACTAGCAGCGAAGCCATTCAATGTGCCCCCCTCCTCTTGTTCTCTCTAGCAAAGAGCTGCCGGGAGAGAAAAAAAGGAAAAGGAAACTTCTTCAAGAAAGGAAAAACATCTTAAAAACATTTAATTGCAACCCGGATGCCATATGTACACCTCTTGTGAGACCCCTCAACAATATGACTGCCTTTTAGAAAGTATGGAGTGCGCCTTTGGAGACGTGTGCGCTTTTGGAGAAGTGCGCGCGTCGTGACCAGCATGACCCCGAACACACTTTACACAAGAAGTAATTCACTTTTAATGTGCTTTGGAGTTTCCTTTCACAGGCAACGTATTGTACCTCTCACCCCAGCTTTTGAAGGCAGTGTACACCAATTATAGTGGAATAGGTGTCCTTTGGAGACAGTTTGTCTTTTTGTAAAGATTGGAGATTTTTAAGCACAAATAGGACTGTGGCTGCAAGTCGCTCCCTTTCACCCCCTAAACTACTACAGACTGTCCCCCTTTGTTTCTGATAGCTTATTTGCGAAACCTCGTGTTCATTAGCGTTCTTTGTAGATTAAAAATAATAATAACAAAAACAGACATGTGAATTATAAACAAAGGGATGGTAGCTTCAGAGGACATCTAACATTAAGGCCATAATTAATTATAAATGTTTGAATTAGACAATAAAGATAATCTTGTATACAATGAACTCCTTCTCTTGGAGCTTTGAGTTTGAGAAGATTTTGTTAATCCTACAGAAATACAGTGGACTGTCTGCAGGAAGTATTTCCCATAAATAAAACATATTATTCCATTTGTAATATTGCATATTCAGTAAGTCGGTCATAATTTAAGTAATCAGTGTCCCTTTAACTGCACATATGCCCCCCCCCCCCCGCCCCCGCAATTCTAGTAAATCACAATGAACAGCAAAATGAGCTCAGCTGAGTTGTTTGATGAAAACACAGAACGAAAGCTTCCATATTCAAATGCCAAACAATTGTAATTAGTCTAAAAGTACAGTTTTGGAGGAATTTCCAAACCTGTCATAAATTTTTGGTGTTTAATTTGGGTCAATTCGCACTGTTCATATTTGCTGCCTTTATATATGTTCCATGTCAAAACTGGCCCAGGCTAAAACTTCCCTTGTAATGAGTGTCTATACTGAATTTTGAAGTATAGATCTATTTTGAATATACAAATAGCCTATCTGACATTAATGAATGGACGATTACTTCTTAATTAATGTTTCAGAGAACAGGCGATAATGTTATTAGGTTTTACAGCACTCGTTTTAAGAGAAAAAAAACATATAATCATATAATATTGTGTCCTTTTTTTAAACCTAAGAGATAAAAACACAACAACTATAATGATTCAAATATGTTTTATTTAAAAGTGAAAATGGTGAAACCATTCTGGGACATTTGGGTTTTGTTATGTCATATACTGCTGTGGCAGGCAAAGCAGAGAGGACCCAAAAGCAGGACTCAGAGGGTGGAACAAAGTTTATACTTCTTTGCGTGAACGCAGAAGATAACAAGGCTGGTTGGGAGCCAGCTACACGAAAACACAAAACTCAGTAGAAACTCGAAATACAAAGGTACACAGCAGGGAAAGCCAACACGGACGAGGACGCGACAAAACACAAGGGAAACGCAGACAATATCCACACAGAGGGATAATGAGGGAATTGGAAATATTTGGGGAGAACAGGTGAACTAAACACACTAACGAGACACAGGAAGCAAAAGTAAACACAAAGCACACGGGACAAGGTTCTGTCAAAATAAAACAGGAAGTGACTAGATACGACACAACGTAGACTTGACAAATAAGGAGGCTGGCACACAGAGGGAGTCCAGACCTTACACATAAGGAAGGCACACTAAGGGAAAACACGAGGAGAATTAAACTCTAAAGGGAGCGAAATAAAACCTAAACACAACACACAGGAAAACAGGAAGTGACGCTAAACACAAAACACCAGAGAAAGGGCCAAGACATGACGAAGACAAGAAAAAAAAAATAAGGGAAACCAGAATGAAGTATAACTATAACCACAACAGAATACAAAACTGCAACAAACTGAGAATCTAAACAGTATGGGGAAAAAACTAAGAAACCAGAGAAATAACAAAAAACAGAACTTCACAGAAAAAACTCAAAACACAGAGTCACTGGCCCAAGACCATGACAGTATACAACCATGTACAACCATTATAGTGTTTTTATTAAATACTGTCCTCATTTCTTTGTCACAAAAAAACCCTCATAACTACATCTACAATATAATCATCCATATTCATTCAACATTTTTTAACATAATTTTAACACTTAGACTACAAAATATGTAAGTCTCAAACTTGACCCAGGACAGCCTAGTTTGTTTGTTTTTGTTTTTAATTGCCTCAAAAAACTATAAATAAAACCATGAGTAGTGTGATTAGATGTGTAGTTACAGTACCCGGCAGCTCACAGGCGCTGTTTTCACTCCTAGAAGGAAAACAACCTTACAAAAGAATCCAACTGATGAGTTCACTGATATCAGAAAATATGGACACTTTAAATAGAAAAAAGGCAAGCGAGTTAGTTTAACTAATTGTAAATATGGAGGTTTTCCATGGAATTGGAACCACCGGGGCTATTCTCTGCCCTTTAAATTATCTTAGATTTTGTGTGGCTTAGTAATCATGTTAACACATATTTTGTAGGTTGCAAAATCACGGACTATACTAGACTAAAGAAAAACCAAAAACCAAAGTTATCTGACCCATATGACTGTCATACATATATATAAATTAAATGGATCAGATATCTTACAAAATGATATTTTTGCGAGCTGCTCGTCAAACACTTCCGGGGTAAAGGTTAATGACTCAACAAATATGGTGGTTGCCATGGTATTACTGGATTCACACGACAGTAGTTGGTTTTTCGAAGTGCCTCTAAATGCAGCACGACGCACCCAGCTGTGTGTGTGAAAAATTGCGTCGGTCCTGCGGCTCGCATGAAGATCTCCGAAGCATGCGGTGCGGCGCGGACTGTGGGCTCTCACAGCGGCGCGGCGTCGTCAGATCTACACATGCGCAGATACCCGAGCCCGTCCGGTAGTTCCTCAGTCGGGGGTTAGCCTTCTGCTGTGTTTGGTAGTAGCATGTAGATGAGAGGAGAGCACTAAAAGCAGGGCTGCTGGAGGTCACTTTCCCGAGGAGCGGACTTAAAAAAAGGAAGGGGGAACTTTCGGTGACAGTTCGCCTTGAGAACATGGATTACTGGGTAAGTGTCTCTTCGCTTTCTTGCCATCTTCTCACGTTACAGGCGGAGTGGCGGACGGGACAATGACAGCGCGGCTTCAGGTCGCTTCAAGGGGCAAAGACTTGTTTATCAGTAGTGAAGTGAGCTAATGGCCCGACTTCGTTTTACTGTCAGGGATGCTCCAAGTCCACAAACAGCGGTCATTCTTGTTAGCAGAGCTTCGTGTTACAGACATATGCTTGTTTGAACCTCCATCGATACTTTGGCCCCTTTGTATTGCAGTCATCAACACATGTCTGGTATAAAATATGTAACTGCGCGTTCATCATGGTACGCTTTTCTAAGGTCCTTCCTCTTTATGTGGTTTATGGCTCCTTCACTATTGTTTGTTGTGGACCCGCACCTGTTTAAAAGTAGAAATCCTGTTCGGCATAAACCTGCAGGAAGTTTAAACAAAGCACCACTCTTAGTAGTCCCAGGAGAGCGCTGTTTAAGATTGTGCAAGCAGGGTTTTTTTTCTGATACAAGTCATCAGAGGCAGACAAAAGACTCGGCACTAGATGGCAGCTGGTCTGACAGATTTGCTGTCCGTGCAGCATTTATCATTGTCTGAGCTCCTCCAGGTCATCTCAGGGGTGAGAAAGAAGTACCTAAAAAATGTGATGTTGGGCTAATTGGGATTTAATACTGTGGCAGTCCCGAGGCCTTGTAGGTGGTTAAATTAAAATTTCCATACTTCACAGCTGTAATTACCCCCACTTTCAGTGATCTCGTCATCTCTTTGAGCCTTGTTGATGTTGTGCAAGCTGACTGCTTTTTTCCTTGATGTATCCAGGAGCAGCCACCTCACGCCCAGTATATTTCCATGAGAACATGACCTCCTCTTTGAAACAACAAAAGGTGTCATTAAAAAGAATAGTCAAATGTTGCATGGGGTGGGGGGAGGCTGAGCAAAGGAATGGGTGTCCGCTGCTTAACAATGAGTAGCACAAGAGTGGTACAAGAGGCTTTTGTGTGAACTTGGTTTAAGTTTTCCTGCTGCAAAGATAGGCCTGAATGGCTTGGAAGAGTGTAGGTGAAATGCAGCCTCAAAATCGCAGCGATCCTAGATGATACCCATCAAATCTTTTCTTTTTGTTGACAACAGGTGTGTGGCAGCAATCAAGTACGGGCTCTGTGCTACGTAGTATACCTGCCATGAAAACTCACGTCAAGGCTCCTGCTTAACATATGTTAGTGGCTTTTTATCTGTTGCTTCAGTCAGCTGAGCTTGCTAAACCTGTATGAGAACAGGCTGTCCAAACAGGCAGGTATGGCAGCTGCTGTCTGGTCAGGGGGTAGGACTCCCGTGGCTCACTAACAAGCCTGAGCTAAAGATTTAATGAAGAAAAAAACAAAACCCGCCGTTCTTTGGCGCCTCATTCGCTGAATGAACTTTCAGACACAATAAACTGCGCTTCTGTCACACATGGCTCATCGTGCTGTGTTTATATCTGGCAGATTGTGATAAGTTAAGATACCGCTGCTGAACCTTAAGCTTTCTGAATCTGATTGTGACTGAGGTTGCAGGTCCCGGCGATCAAACTGCCTGCTATTGTGTCGTAAAGACACTATTTGAGGGAGATAATGGAAAGATAATTTTTCGGCACTCATGCAATTACATTGACAGGCGCTTCAGTGTGATTAAGGCTCACCTAGATCATCTCAGGCTAAAGCGCTGCGTTCAGATTTGGAGTGACAGAATAGCATTAAAAGCATTTGAAGTAGATGTAAATTATACGTCTACATAAATTTGCAGCTCTGTCCTTCCTATCTCGTCTAATCCTGACTTAATCTTTAGTGGACTGCATGTGTTGTTGCCAGTTGTGGGCGGAGTCTGCTTATAGACCTGCAGTTACCTGAAAGCATTCTCTCACTTTCACCTCGCCAGCCGAGTTTTAAGTGTGTTCGGACAATGTCTTCAAAAGTAAGTACTTACAGTATAATTGAAAGATGAGTTACTTTCCTTTGAAGTAACAGCATGTGCTGTCAGTCACTGTCTTTGCAGCTTGTATTTGATATCTGTGCCTCTCAAATCATGTCATGTTTCAAAACATTCTTGCTAAATTAGCTAAAATTGAACTGTTGCTTCTTTTTGGAGTAAATCAGTCATTATTGCGTCAAACAGTGTCTAACTTTCTCAATAAATGGCACGCAGTGGTAACTTCCCCATATCACCGTAGTCATGTAAGAGATGTGTAAGTAGTGTATGAATAGTTTGGACCTGCTGTAAATCCAACAGAAAGGAAAACTAATGCATTGTAATGCATATTGTGCGTCTCTAGAGTGCCTTGGAGGTGTATAAGGAGATATTGCTGCTGTACTTGGAGGAGGGCCGCCGGCAGGTCAACACACGTTGCGCCCACCTGGAGCCGTGGCAGATCATCGTGGCGACATTCATCACCACACTGGGAGCACTATGGGTCAAAGGCTTCCTCTTCCAGCAAGAAAGTAATCTTTCACACGCGAAGCACGGGTCCAAAGTAGGCCTGCTAGAGTGTTGCTCAGAGATAACGCGTGTAATGAACCAACCATCTGCTGCTAATGTACTGCATGTCATGTAGAAATGTGGCATGACTGAGAAAAGCCTTCATTTGTCAAGACTTTCTAAATCTGTCGGTCAATCAGTGCTCAAATTCTTCAGCGAGTAGATCGCAGCCAGCCATCTTCAGCTGTTGCAGAGTGAAAGGTCAGAGCGTGGCTTCTTGGAGAAAATCTAGCTCTTTAGTGTGTTTGCGAGCAGAATGCGACCACGCCATCCCCTTAACATGTGATTATAGGTCACAGTCAGCTGTTTAATATTTGTGGTTGCATGCATGCCAGCGTTTCACCACAGCTGCTGCCTTGTGTTTTCTGGTAGGTCTGACATCAAGAATCAAGAAGCAGTGCTTCAGACTCATCAGGAAAATACCCTTCGTTGGCGTGGCAGTAAGTATCAGTGGTAAATCTCTTCCTTTTTCCCCCCCAAGTAGTCTGCACTGCCTGTTTTCTGGGTTTATTATGAGTCACTCTTGGATGACTGCATATCTAAGACATGGAGGGGGAGGGGAGGATGACAGACCTTTGGCACAATTAAGATGATGCTCTGGCGATAACATGTGGTTACTTCTGTACAGTCAGCTACATTGTTACTTCTCCTGTGTCCTTTTAGGGTATGGGTTACTTTACTGCTGTTTGTACTGCGTGACTGTTTTTGCCTGTAAAGTAACTCCGTCCTGTCTTTGTATCAGATTCAGAGCAAACTGAACAAGGCTTTGGATGACATGTCTGCTAGCATGTGTACACTGAAGGAGGGGATGAGTTACACTACAGCGCTGCCCTCTAAAGGTCTCACTCAGAGCCAAGTAACGGACAAAATCAGAGAGTATGACACACTGAGTAAGTTGTCATTCAGTCCTGAGATTCCTGCTTCTGTATCAGTGTCACTGATTTACTCTCAAGTGTTTCAAACCTTCATTACTGATAAGGAAACTTGAGGCCAAGGATATGTCTTTGAGAAAGTCAGTGATTTTTGAAGACCCCATGTTTCATTGCAGATGAGGTAAAGTGGGAGAAAGGCTGTGTTTCTGGAGCAGTGTACTGGGGTGATGCGTCACTGACCAAACTCCTGGTGAAGGTTTGCATCTTTGTATACATTTGTAGACTTTGGTATTCCAACCCTAAAAGATCCAGAAGATCAAGGTCGGGCTTGAATACATTTTGGAGGTCGTTACAATAAGCAGAACTCAGTCATTTTTTTTTCTTTTCATTTCCTGGTCAGCCCTTTCAGTGGCATAAATATCACCCCGATTTGGGGTTTGCAGTTCAAGCAGCACTTTACTTGTTTTGCCATTCATTTATTCATCTTTTTTAAATAGGTATATGGAGATTTTGCATGGAGCAATCCACTGCACCCAGACATTTTTCCTGGTGTAAGAAAGATGGAAGCAGAGATTGTCAGAATGACGTGCACACTCTTCCATGGTGGACCGAACTCCTGTGGCACTGTAAGTAACCGTGCAGTCATCAGCTGCTACACAAACAAAATGGGCTAAACTAACGGCATATAAGCAGTTGTAGGCTTTTATATTTTTATTGAACACACTGAGTAATCCAATAGAGTGCAGACTCTAAAAATAGTAAGGTCTTCAATTTAGGAACTTGTAAAACCTCTTTTAGTAATTACAACATTTCCTATAGCTGCTTATGGGAGTTACAAATGATTGAACCAAACCTCCTACAAAATCGTTTGAGTCCAAAAATATTTCTCGGGCTTCGAACTAGACTAGATGAAGAGGGTTGTTTACATTAACCTCTTCATCACACGCAGCAGCATCTCAGCTGGGCTAAGCTCAGGACTCTGA
>VOQJ01014369.1:0-10381 GCA_015052665.1 Apistogramma diplotaenia | reverse complement strand
TAAGCTCAGGACTCTGACTTGGTCTTTTGGCTCACGCTTGTTTCGTTGCACCACACAAACTCTCCCACGCTTCAGGTCACTGGCTGCTGCCTTTGCATTCTCCTGTAAAATGTATTGAAATGCAGGGTATCCAAGTCTCTTTGGCCTGCCAGTTCTTGTTCTACGTTTCCTCCATTTGTAAACAGTTTTATGTTGGAGGGATTAATGCCCGACTCTGCAGAAATGCTTTTTTTTAAACCTTTCTTCATTCCTGTGAAAGTTGTTGAGATTGAGGCACAGTTCACACAAATCAGTCTGTTGTAAGCATCACAAACTTCGTCAGTGCCCAGACGATGGATGGATGGATGGATGGATCCTTTATTAATCCTTTGCAGGAAATTGCATTGCTGCAGCAGCTTTAACACAGACATGACACCACACATCCCAAATAGCAAAACAATGTTAATTCCTAATAAAACTAATGATATATAAATAAAAAAACAGCCAATAACGAATATTGTGGATAAATTATTATTAGCAGTATTAGTGCAGTTGTTATTATTGCACATTGAACAGTCTTGTAGTAGTTGGTATAAAGGACCTTGTGAGGTGTCCAGACTTGCGCTTTGGTGCAATCAGTCTTTGACTTAAGGTGCTGCTGTTGATGATCTCCAGCGCGTGGAGTGGGTGTGCAGGGTTGATCATCACTGATTTCAGCTTCGAAAGCGTGCTTCTCTCCGCCACCTGCTGGACCGTCTCAGGTTCAGCCCAAACCACAGAGCCGGGCTTCTCAGTGAGTTTGTTTGCTCTGTTGTTGTCTGCTGTGTGGACACCACCTCAGCAGGCCACAGCAAAAAAAAAAAAACAGCACTGGAACAAGGACTGACACACATTGAATGACCTTAGGAAATAAACACCACAAAGCCAACTCACTAAATCCTGGTGATCCCAAAGGTTTCTTTTTTTTTTGCAACTCTTATCAAACAATGTACAAACCTGTACAAAAATATATAAAATGTGGTGGACTACATATTTGACTTATATCTACCTCTCCTTAATCCAGGTCACTTCAGGAGGAACTGAAAGCATACTGATGGCCTGCAAGGCATACAGAGACATGGCATATGAACGAGGCATCAAACACCCTGAGATGTAAGTTGAGCTTTATAAGACATGATGCTCCTGCCACAGAGTCATTAAAATTATTTTCGGGTTCTGCTTTTGTTTCTGCAGTCTTGCACCTGTGAGCGTCCACGCAGCCTTTGACAAAGCAGCACATTATTTTGGGATGAAGCTGGTTCACATTCCTCTTGACAAGAAAACTATGAAAGTAGATGTGAAGGTGAGAGCACGTGTAGACAGCACGCGCTTGACTGACCTCTGTTTTCAGGCGCTATTTATTCCACTGTTTGTTCTCTTTCAAGGCTATGAGGAGAGCCATAAGCAAGAACACAGCCATGCTTGTCTGCTCAGCACCTCAATTTCCTCACGGAATCGTGGATCCCGTCGAGGAAGTAGCCAAGGTCAGACGTGTACCGTTTTTTTTTCTGTAAATATGCTCCAAACAAAAGCAGGGAAGTCGAATCCCTCAACATTTCCCGTGATGTGTTGCAGCTGGCAGTACGCTACAACATCCCGCTGCATGTGGATGCCTGTCTGGGTGGTTTTCTTATTGTCTTCATGGCCAAGGCTGGTTACCCACTCGCCCCGTTCGACTTCAGGGTAAAGGGTGTTACCAGCATCTCTGCAGACACACACAAGGTAAGGAGTGGCTGTTTGTTGCCTTCAGATCAAATCTTTTTAAATCTTACATCTTTCTTGCTATAAGCACTGGCACACAAGTCATTATATCTAATAATAAACGTTGCACTGTGTATGTGTGGTATGCACATGGGAATGCTTATGTTAATTCTATTTGTACATGTTACGTTTCTTTCCAGTATGGCTACGCCCCCAAAGGTTCATCAGTGATCCTCTACTCTGATAAAAAGTACCGTCAGTACCAATATTTTGTAGCTCCTGACTGGCAGGGGGGAATCTACGCCTCGCCCTCAGTAGCAGGCTCCAGGCCAGGAGGAATCATCGCGGCCTGCTGGGCGACCATGATGCATATGGGAGAGAACGGCTACATCGACGCTACCAGGAAGATCGTCAGCACAGCTCGCAAGATCAAAACAGAGTAAGAGAGATTTGTTACACTTGAAGAGAACGTTCAGTCCATAATTTATGAACGCCTTTAACATTCATTCATCTTATTTTCTGTTTGTCAGAATTCGCAAGATAAAAGGGGTGTTTGTGTTTGGGGATCCCGAGGTGTCAGTGGTGGCAATCGGCTCAAATGATTTTGATATTTTCCGCCTGTCTAATGCACTGTCGTCAAAGGGCTGGAATCTGAACACACTGCAGTACCCATCCAGGTGGGTGTAAAACACATGGTGACAATTCAGCGTGCAGAATTAAGTGATAAATATTCACAGCTTCACAATCTCTGCTTTCAAAGCATCCACATCTGCTGCACAGTTTTGCACACTAAGCCGGGGGTTGCCGACCAGTTTATCCGCGATGTCAAAGAGCAGGTCGCCATCATCATGAAGAACCCCAAAGAGAAAACTACAGGAATGGTGAGCTAGCTTTACTTCTCCACATAACCATCATTAACTATTTAGCACCCTGCAGGCTCTTTAAGAAGTTTAAGTAACTGTATAAACCATCAGCGTGAGTTGACACAAGCAGCTGTTTTGTGTGTGACTTTTAAACTCCGCCCAAGTGGGACGAGCCAGCACTGCGCCCGACAGGTTTATCAGCAGTGTAGATAACACGGAGAGCAGATCAGGCTAAAGATTAAGGTGAATATGTTTAGATAAAGAGGGCAGTTTCGATGTTTTTGTGTATTATTATTATTTTAGTTTATTTGCTTCAGTCAGTTCAGTCTTGTATGCGTTTGTCTTTGGATTCGTTGAACCTCACCAACGTTACAATCACACTCAAACACCCAGTTTACAAAGATTTGAAAACACAAATCATAAAACTTAACTGTGCTGCCATTTTATTAGAGCGTTTGATTAACGCGGCTTCTTTCTGCATCTGGAAGTATACAGTTTAGAGGCAACCTGGTTTTTTTTAGGAGACAGGTGATGCGTCTGGACGTTTGTAACCTCACTTATGTTCCCGCTCTTGCAGGGAGCGATCTACGGCATGGCCCAGGCCATCCCAGATAGATCCATGGTGACGGAGATCTCCCGAGGTTTCCTGGACTGTCTCTACAACACTGAGGTGACCAAGTCAAACACCAGCCACATGAACGGCAACGGGAAAGCGCACTGAAAAGGGATTGGTTCCTCCTTGCCCGACCGCACTGCATGCAGGGAAACGCTCTCGCCTCCTCCAAGAGCTCCGATTTTTAAATCGCTCAACGGTTGCCTTATCTTGCATACCTGCACCATATGTAGAAGATCTGTAGCGATCCTTGAAGCACAAGCCTTTTGTCATTTTAATCAGCCCAGAGGGGAATCACTTTTAACACTGCACCTAAAATGGTACAGAGGAGACGTGGCTGGGTCCAAACGAGTTTTAACCTCGACTCTGATTTAAATTATGTCGAGGGAATGTTTGATTGTTGTTTTTGTTTTACAGTTCATTTCAATTTTAATTTAATATGCATGTCTATCACAATCTCTACTGATTACACAGCAAAACCATTCAGTTTTTTTTTAAAATACCAGAACATTTCAGCTCATTGCCATCACTGCTTCGTCGTCCCTGACGACTCTGCTAAAACAAACCACTCAAAAATCGCTCTGGACTGCTCTGGACTGGCTGTACACGCCTGTGTAGGTGGCTACATTGTCATCATCACTATATAGAAATCTAAAAATAATCAACATTTTAATGTAAAAGAACTACAGTCTCCTAAAAAGTACATATCAGGTTAATTTGTGCATCACTTGAAACCAGAGTTTATCTGCAAACATGAACACTTCATTTCGTTGTCAGTCTGCATTTGTGGTCCATCTCCTGTGGTTGCAGACAGTGAGAGTGGGAGTGTAATTAATGTCCACTAAAACTGTCTTTTAATTTAAATAAGGGAGAACAGGGGCGTTAATATTTTGAAAAAGGCTAGTGATATCCAAAGATCTTCAGCTACTTATCAGTTACTTGGATAATCAAGTAGCAGAAATGTAATATTAATTTGTAGTCTTCAAAGTGACCTGTGTGTCAGCGTGTTGTAATAATTTGTTTCCTAATTCAATCTACCTCAGTTTCCACTCAATGCAAATGTCATTATTTCATCCAATGAAACTCATTCTAACGGGGCATCGGTTTTCCATTTCTCACAATACACACATCACAGTGCCAGGGCATTTGACAGACTGCACTCAAGTGTTCTTAAATACACTGAAAGGGAAGATCTCCACTGTGACTGATCCACAGATCGAGGGATTATTTTGAACTTGGGAGAAACCAGCTGTTTGCCCTGTCTGTGGATATACTGTACTGTGGTAAATATCTAGGCAGCAGGATGTGTTACTCACAGGTTGATAACAATGCAAACTGTAACACCAAAATGACCTTGTTCTCTTTATCTCACATGGTTTCCTAACATCACTGAAATTCCTTGAATTTATTTCCATGTTTGTGCAATATGTAACTTCTCCGCGATGAAGTGTAACAAATGGGAACGCTCTGCTTTTCGTGTTTAACAGAAGGGTTGTGAATGACAGCTCATCAGCCTCGATTAATGAATTTTAAGCATGTGTTACCACTGCATTTTCATCACTTGCTTAATTTGACTTTTTTTTATGTACTGGGAACTTCTTTTGAAGAGATTAGACATGAATGTATTTAGATTCTTAAATGTGCAAGAATTTCCCATCTTGTAGCCAGTGCCTGGTTAAAAGACTAATGAAACAATCCCACTAACAAACTCGTGCTATCATGTGTCCATTCATTTGTCCTGAAATACTGCAGCCATGCCCATACAAAAGAAAAAAGGCTAATCATCATCCTGATGAATGTCCAAGAAATCCAGCTAAGTTATCAGCAGCGGCTGGCTGGGATTACCCTGTAGCAGATTTTCACACGGCTTCCACTATTGTTGCTTGGTGACATTACGTAGCTATAATGAGTTTTGAACTCGTGCTGACCCTGCAGTCCCTCCAGCACCAGGGATTTGGCTTAGTTGACTCTAGCAGATGGCTCTACAGTGAGATTTTTAATGAAACTATTCAGATCATTTTCTAGTCCTCTTTTTAAGTTACAACAGGAAACAGTTTGATGGAGAAAATTATTTAATGACAGTTCAGAAACACTGAGCACACAGTACACATGCTGGGACCAGAGGTGTACTGCTGAGATAAACTACCAGAGCGCACCGGTCACGCGCATACCCGCGTTAACGCGCAGGGTGGAGCATGCAAGCGCAGCTGCAGTTAGTCAGTACTGATCACATCAACAAGTATTAGGCTGTAGGTGCAGATGTTACAGCCGTCTGCACAGCCCTGCTCCCTGCATACGTCCTCTCGCCTTCTCCATTTCCTCGTGGAAGGGTTTCCTGCAATCTTGCAGTTATTCATTTAAAAAAAAATTCCTATATTTTACAAGTTAATTACTGGAGGGTGTGTGGTCTTGTTGACAGCTGTTTGATGCAGCGGGACTGTAGGACTCATCCAGAGAAGGGCTTTTTCTCAAAGAAATTGATGCCATGTGACGCTACAGGAGTTGTTAAAGTTTAATTGATAAGCCGCTCTATGGGTAGAAATATGACCAAAATCCCAAAGACTGCAAACTCATAAGTGCAGCCTGTAATAATCATCCTTGTATCGAGGTTCTCCTCCGACGCTCCAGGTTACAAGTTCTGCTTTGTTTCATTAGAGTATTTAGGCTGAGGAATAAGTGGGCCTGGACTCACCACGCAGTGAAGAGTTACAGAGCCAAAGATGAGCCACCCCCACTGCTGCTTTGAGCCTTTTAATATCTGCATCTCCAAATAAACGAGCCACGCACATGTTAGACGTGTTTAGTGTTAAATTAAGTGCAAACTGCAGCATAAGGAACTGCAAACCTTATTAAACCACGTTCATTTAAATGCGCCGTTCAAAGACTTACAGAGTACGGGAACGTCTTACGGGTACGTATGCAATGAGCTGCAACTATCAGTTTTACAGCTTTCACCATTCAGTTTGGTTTATTGGCCCTCAAGCATTAGTCACTCTGTAATCACGTTTCGAGGCAGATTATCTTGATGTATTTTATTTCTCCTCCTGCGGAGCGCCGTTCTGTTGCGCTGTGGCAGTAACGACCCTATTGGTTGGGACAGAAAGATTAATGCACCAGTGGAATAATCTACATTTGCAAACATTTTAGCATTTCCTTTAGCTGATAATTCCCCCACCCCACCCCATTTATTAAAAAACAAACAAAACCCAACCATGAGGATGTGGGCAGTATGACACTTAAAACTGCATTAGTCACAGTGAACGGAAAGTTATTCACTCTTTAGAGGCTTCATGTCACTAATTTTACGAAGAGCACTTAAGTTTTTATCTGGACCGATGGGATGCCGCTCACATTAGAGATGCCTGGTCAATCAGGGTGGCCAAAGAGATGTCACGCTGGGACAGCCCCCCGCAGTCATGAGTGCTGAGAGTGATCTGGACCTGCGGGGGAGAAAAGTTTGAAATAACACCTTGTGAAAGTGTCTGAGCACTCGGGTGTAACTGATCAGTCATTAGGGTTTGTGCCTAAACAAGATTAGCTTTTAATTACAATTTCACAGCCCTGATGCTGATTGTAGTCAATCTGCTGCACGTCTGACACAGAATCAGCAGCGTGAGCATGGTTTTGACTAGTGAAATATTCAGGGGTTAAAGTCCTGACAGAGACCTGCAGTGAGCATCTTTAAGCAGCACAGAACAGGCATCTTCTGCTTCAGGCTAAAAATGAGTAAGTGAAGAAGCATAGCATAGAGTTCTGAATAAGGTGTACCTAATAAACTGGGTGTCAAGCACAAAATAAATTAATGTTTTACACCTGTGTTCATGAGTTGTGTTGAATCAGCCTCCTTGAAGGCAAAGCCGGACCCCCGCCCTCTTGTCATTATTGAACCTTCATACCTTATTATAGACATTGAACCACTCAGGATGATGGTTCAGCTTCTCTGCCTGTAGGGCCACTCTGGACATGAAACCAAAAGCCTGGAGAGGGGGAAAAAAATAAAAATAGACAGTCATGTATATGATGCACTGAAGCTTGTTATGCAGGTCATTTGAGGTTAAAACTGATATTTGACAATGATGCAAGAACCTGACTGAAGTCTTTGAAAATGAACTCTTTGTAAATAGCATCCCGTCCAACAACCTCCACCCACTGAGCGTTGCGTAGCAGAGGGAGTATGTGGGCTCTCTCCTCTTCACTCAGGCCCTGAACCTTAGCAGCCTGAGAGGACAAAGCAGAGGGAACAGTGCAGCAGATTTGAGAGGGGCAGTTTCACAAACACAAACTGTGATTGGTTGCACAGGAACCCATCTGGAAACAATGAGAGGCCGCATTCCTAGTTTAAAAAACTAGCTGGTTCAAAGGTATGTGGTGGTGGTGGTGGAGGGGGGGGGGGTTTAACGCACAATGCAAGGTCACATGGGTTTAAAGTTAAACTGATTTCATTCAGCCTTCATGACCCAGACTACAAGTCTAAACTGCAGAGTCAACATTGCACAACATCTTCCAAATTATGCAATAAAAATGGCATAAATATGAACAATCTGTGTCCAGCTGAGCACTCGTGCTTCTATACCAGCAGAGCAGCTGAGCCTCAAACAGAGCAGTGACATCAACAGGTATCATAGCAACACTCTAATCTGCTCCATCTGTGGCATGAATGGTCATTACAGAAACAAGTACCACTGGTTCAAACCTCAAGGTGGCTTGATGACTATATTTCTATTCCTCCAAATTTATAATCGCACATGACACTTTATTGCACTTATCCATCCTTAAGCTTGTCAATCTGCAATTAAATATTATGTAATAGAGTGCTATCTTATGACAGTGAGGAAATGTCAACAGCTCCATGTGGCAGAAAATGTAGAGAGGTTGTGTACTCACCATGTTTGCAGAGGGCTTTCGCACACGGGGGAGGTTCAGCTCTTGTACCCTGCTGCACAGAGGCAAATCTAATGTGGGGAGCCAGTGAGAGCAACTGGAATAAATCCACTCACGGTGGGACCCCGCCTAGCTGCCCTTGCAGAAGCCTGAGCAAAAAATCCTCACTGCTGCTAAGCTATCCAGCCAGCTGTCAGTATGGGTTTAATCATAAACTGTCATCTGTTGCACAAGGCATGCATGAAGGCAGCTATTGTAGCAGGATTCAGCACAAAGGCCAGTGCAGCAGTGTTTGCTGTGTGCAGAGGGAAGACACCCTAACTTGAATTGATTTTTAAAAATCATTTGTATAATGTATGTCCACACATATCAAATATGAGTTAAATACTAAGAATAATCACCTACTAATAGGCAGGTAGATCTTTGCTCAAGTGGACATGAGATTTGAAAGGAAGGTCGGCACTTCAGCTGGCTGGAGTTCAGGTCAAAGGTTAACGACCTACCCCTGTTAGAGCCCCCCTCCCCCGGTGAACTCATATGTCACTGCGAGCGCTCAGGGAAATGAAGTGGTTAATGGAATGAAAACAGGGAGAGGATGTGACAGGAAATCAGCATTTAACAGCTGACTGGACTTGGAAATGAAGTGTTTCAGTTAGCTGTAATTTAGAACAAAGCCATTGGACTGGAGGGAAATGGAGAGTGTCTGCTGACTAACGCACACATACAGATACATACCTTTAACCTTTTAAAACTTGTGAGCTGATTATTTACCCAGCATCCTCTGTGTCAAACCATGACAGCCCATGATGATTATATGTGATCCTAAAAGTATGCATCAAAAAGCACATAAAAAAGGAACCACCAATCACACATGCATACTGCCCTTTGACCGCGTATTATATTGTGAGGGTTATAAAGATGAGCGGATGACAAGGCCGTTCACAAGTAGAAACATGGAGTGCAGGACGCTGCTACACGCAAGTCTAACTTTGTTAATTCTCGCTGCAGGCGGCATTGGAGGACACATCGAAAACGGTGAGGAGGGTGGGGATCACTCCGGTGACCAGCCTTAAAAGGTTTCTAATCAAAAATGTGCATTTAGCAGCCACAGACTTTAACTCAGTGTTGTGCTCGTGATGGTGATCAGGTGCAGTCTTCTGTTATCTGGTGTTTATTTATGATGGCCGAGAGGACTTGTGTCCCAGCTGCAAATCAGTGCTGTTTTAAATCCACGCAGGCCCCCCTCTGAAAATGGATGAGGCTTTGCTCACATTTCATAACCAGCTGACTGAAGAAGTGCATGTTTCCTATACATCAGATTACTGCTACAAGGTAACTAATATCCACTGTTACTGTCACAGTTCATAGTCATGCAAACTGATCTTAGCAAACATACATATGCAGTGAAGGTAAACACTGTAATTTGTTGTCAAGTTGTCAAATTTCCCATAAGCAAAACACAATGCTTTTTTCTTTTGTTCTATAAGGAGCTTTATTCTTTCTGAGGGGAAATGGCTGTGGACATGGTGTTGCCACTTGAAACAAAACAAACAAATTATGAAAGGCGTCAGGAAACATAAAGGCAAGTTCATAAAAACGTCAACAGACATCTGAATATACGTAAAACCAGATGAACATGCATGGCAACATTTTAAAAAGAGCCTCAAAAACACGAGAAGGCATAAAGAGACGAATATGTAGTGCTTAAAGTCCATGTATGTTCTATTCCACAAGTAATTTAACAATGCTGTTCAGCAGGATAATGGAAGCTGGAACAGAGCGTACTTTCAGACCACTTGTTTTGGACTTCGGCACCTTGCGTCTTCTCCCTCATGTCAGAGGTCTGTATGCTGAGACGAGAGGCTTAGACGGGCTCTGCTTGGACTTGTTGCCTTCATTTCCAAGTCTTCTTTGTCAGATTGCCAAACCATGCTGGTTTCTCACATTAATGAGGCTCTCCATGATTGCCATGACATTACTCACACCAAACAACCCTGATCTCCTTGAAAAGTTACATTTCTGCTGCAGTCATACCACAGATTATCAGTGGGTGTTTCCCAGCTTAGATTATCTATGCAAAGATCTCCTTGCTTAGACGCAGGCCGGCTTGACTTGCAAATTGTCAGCAAACAGTTTTTACTGCTCTGCACACTGCACCGTAACTGCTACATTTTACTGTGCAAAAGTCTTGTGACAGCCCTTATTTCTTTATATTTTATTTCCAGGGAGCAGGACTTTCTTTTTTCCAAGTGGTCTTGAGCAATAGTTTTTCAGGTTTTATGGAGGTCTTTCAAAGTTTTTTTTT
>VOQJ01014367.1:0-14018 GCA_015052665.1 Apistogramma diplotaenia | reverse complement strand
ACTTTGTCACACAATGTGGGTGTTTTTTGAGAGGGATGTCCACGCACAAATATAAAAACACAAGCACACACACACACACACACACACACACACACACACACACACACACACACAGAAGCAGTTTAAAATGCAAATGATTTGAGGATGTAATTGTTTGTAGTAAGTCACCCACATGTACAAACTATACTTACTAAGTGTATTAATCAGCTGGTAGTGACAGTCCTGAGGAAATCATTTACTCTATTTCTACTTGCATTTTCTAATAACTACAGCTGGTTTACTGAATTGTTTAAGCCTTTTATAATCCTATGCATTTGTCACCTATTTATATGTTCAGTAGGTACAAAGAGGCTGGAACCTGTGAACGGGGGAAATGGACAAATGAACTGTTTCCTTTGGTCTTGTTCATTTATTTGTTGGTAAAAACTGAAATAGAGGTCATTATCAGCCTAATAATTTATCTTGTATGAAGAAAACAAGAATTCAGTCGTATATTTGTTCCTTTGTGGCTTGTTTATCTTGTATGTCCTGGAGTTGTAGTGGCACCTGAATAATCCTTAAATTGACCCACCAAAGTTGGAAAGTATTTAAAATCCAGTATTTTAGTATTTGTGACGCAGCAGTTTTTGCCTGTTTTAATCCGCCACACAATCCTCTGTTCACTTCTTCTCTACCAGCGATGCAGATCTCTTAGTCATTGTTGTTTGATCTGCGTGGTTCTTGCTTCTATAAATACGTATAAACTACGTGTGTGTCCGATCAAATGATTCACTCACTGGCTCAGTTTTTCTGCCATCCACTCCTCCTCTCTTACTGTCTCCTCTCTGTCAGCTTATCCTCCCCTCTTCCTCTTTCAAGACACGTCTCTCTTTCCGTCTCCACTGCAAGCCTCTAATTGTCGTTCCAGTTATATTTATAGTCGTGTGCGCTCTGTGAGGAAGAGACGCATCATGAGGCGGATGATGTGTGTTTGTGTGCGTGCAAGTTGTCACATCTTGTCAAAACCGAGCAGAGCTTTTCCTTCCAGTTAGACTTAAAGAGGTTTTATAGTTATGTAAAAGAATGCCACAAATCCAGCTTCCACTTGATATTAAAATGAGACCAGGTCTTAAATTTTGATATCGATTCCCTCCTGTCACCTCCATCTTTTTGTGCATTCAAACCTCCTGACTTTGGGTTTTATCTATGGTTTCTTTTTCTGTTCAACAACTCTGTTGCTACTGAAATAATCACCAAAGACCACTTCCTAAAAGATGATTATGAAATTAGTAAGATAGGAAGTGGCCTTTGTTGCTAGGTTTCAAGAGGTCAAGTTTTCTTAAGGGTATGTTATCTTGTTGGTAGCAATAAAACACTGTGAAAATACCTTACCACACATAAAACTACCCGCATCTTTATTTAAAAAGCACATTTAATATATATTTTTAATAAACAAACAAATAAACAAACTCCGGAATTAAATATGTGTCTACAGAGGACTGAATTAAAAAATTACGGTGGTGTATTAGCAGAACAGCAGGTTAAATTTTGTACATTTGGTCAACCAATTGATTTCTCATAGATGTTATTCTGAAAGTGGCTGAGCATGCATCTGGTCCACTCGCCTGTTTCGTTAAACTAGATTTGCATTCTCCAGGACTTTCTTTGCAAACGTGTTAAAGGAGTTTTTGAAAACTTATTATTATCCTCTAACTCCTCTACATCACAGATGTTGGTCAAGGTGGTTAATAAAAAGAAAATTACCTGTTAAAATGATAAATCACATAAGGCATTTTTACTTGCTAATGCTAGCTCTATTTCCACACAAAGCACAAATTATAACAAAGCTCAGCGCTCCCATCAGATTCCTATCTAAGATCAGAGGTTTATACACAATGTGCATGTGCACTCAGCTAGTTGCTCAAGCCATTGTTTGGACACAGACATGCCCATCAAAATGCTGGCTCCCATACAGATTGCAGTGGCTTGTAGTCATGCAAAGTTAATCCTGCTTCCAGAGACAATTGCCAACTGTGACTACAAGACGGCAGAGATTTAAAGGGTGGCTACAAACTGGAGAGAAGTTGTTTGAGATAGAAAAAGATTTATTTTGTTTCCTTTGAATTTATGTCTATTTTTAGATTTCACTGGATGAGCATTGATACCCTGCTTGATCAGCTAAACTTCACTCATTTCTTGTCATTCTGAACTTCATATATGCTATGTGTGAACAGAAGGTTGGATGGTTGTTGCGTTAACTATCCCGACTGGCCACTGCTTTATCTGTTTCACTTCATAATCAAATCCATGTGTGTTTATCATACTTGGTGAAATAACTGCATTTTAAGCACTTCCCTCCACTTCATGTTTTTTGCAGATCCATTACCAGGGCTTACTACCGTAACTCTGTGGGTGGGCTCCTCCTCTTTGACATCACCAATCGCCGCTCTTTTCAGAATGTCCATGATTGGCTGGAGGAGGCCCGCAGTCATGTCCAGCCACACAGCATTGTCTTCCTATTGGTGGGCCACAAGTGTGACCTAGAGGCACAGCGCCAGGTGTGTACACCATAAACTGTATGAAAACTAGGAAAAAATAGGCACTTTCCATTGTTGCAAGAGTTTACACAATTCATCAGTTCATCAAAGTAACAGTTTTAAAAATAACTTTTTTGTTCACATTTAGATCAGCACGTATTTAGTTCAGAGGCAAGATGTTACAGTTTGTTGTCTTGCGGCAGTGGGCAGACAGAAAGAAAACTGCATGACACTGCAAAATGCTGAGCATAACACTGCATCTACATTAATACCCCAGTGCTGTAAGAGCAGGATTGAAGTCAAATGGACCAGAAAATTGTGCAACATTTCCTGTCTTAGCCACTTTACTGTGATCGTGATCTGCTCGCTCACAGAATTTTACGTCAGAGGCTTCATTTAGCAACTACTCAAGTTGCTATCTCAAATAGGTCAGGGATACTTCAATTTTATTTTGCAACAGTACCAAGTAATGATTATCTATGGGTGTGGAATCAAGCCTGTTTCAGCACAGTAACTGTAGAAGCAGTATACTGTTACTCTCTCTCTTTGACCTTTAGAATGAAATAGATGATCCATATACAATTGACATTTTACATTTTAAATCCAATCTAAAAGAAACAGTAATTTTAAAAGTCTTCTCAGTCCTTGCACTTAGTTCTGTGTATGGTCAGTTAAACAAGAACCATGTATTTCATCCACTAAATCTTGATAACCCATTTCCTACATGAGATCTTCTTAACTCATTTGATCTTGTAGGTGACCCGCCAAGAAGCTGAGAAGCTGGCAGGGGCATACGGGATGCGCTATGTTGAGACGTCAGCTCGTGACGCCATCAATGTGGAACACGCCTTCACCGAGCTGACCAGAGACATCTTTGCCCTGGTTCGGTCTGGCGACATCACCATCCAGGAGGGCTGGGAGGGTGTGAAGAGTGGGTTTGTGCCCAATGTGGTCCATTCATCTGAGGAAGTGACCAAGAGTGACCGGCGCTGTCTCTGTTGATCTGGGAAGACTGAAGATTGCGGAGTGAAGGATCAGAGGGGGGCAGATGATGGACTGAGATGTCAACCCTCTGACTGAAAACTGGTGGTAGCACTCTGTTGTCTTTTCTTAAAAAGGCTACAGAATGGGATGTTTGGCGAATTTCATCAGAAAGGCTGGTAGATAGTGGAGAAGAATACCTTGAACTTGGGTGTAAGGCTATAAAGGATTGCACCCTACTGAAGATGCTCATTTGAGGGCTCCCATGATTAAATTCCTTTTGCTTTGTTTTAGGCTTCTTTCCTAAATAAACTTCCCATACAAAGGCCTTAGAACAATGATCCATTTCACTTTTCTTTATCCCTACATGTCTGTGGCCACCTATCTGCCCATTAGGCCTCTCCTCTCAGTATGTAATGATCACAGAGACAGCTATCACTCTTACTTGGTGTCCAACATGTTTCTCCCTCATTATCTTTCTTGAGTTGACAGCTTCAGCACTGTGCAAAAGTCTTGGATCAACCCTGATTTTTTAAAAATTATTTTGCTAGGAAAATGGGAAATAGGTGCAGTGATGTATTGAAGCATGTGCAAACATACATGGAAATACAGTATACAAGGCAATGAGTTTTTACAGTTCTAATGAGCTTGAAAGTCAATACTTGGTGTGACCACTGTTAGTCTTCAACAAAGCCTAAACTTTCCTGAACAAGCTTTCTTGTAATTTCTTTAAATTGTTTTTAGGAACAGTTCTCCAGGCTTCTTGAAGGACATTCAAAGCTCGTCTTTGGATGTTGGCTGCCTTTTTTTCTGCTCTCTGTCAAGATGATCCCACACTGCTTCAATGATGTTGAGGTCCAGGCTCTGGGGAGGCCAATCCATGACTGATAGTGTTTCATTGTGTGCTTTTCTATCCACATATGCTTTAACTGCATTGTCAGTGTGTTTGGGATCATAGTTGTGTTAAACAATGAAGCCAATGCCCAAAGAAAAACTTTGAAAGTCCTTCAGAATGCCCGGAGAACTATTGCTTAAGACCACTTTAAAAAATGACAGGAAAATATGGTTTGTGGAAGCTGAAAAGAAAGAAATGAGGGGTGGCTCAAGAGTTTTGCATAGTACTTTAGCTCCACCTTCCACCATCAAAGCTCAATGGAGGAGTCCTGGAGGACCTAAATATGTAACATGATTTTGTTGCCATTTTATTTAACTTTGAAGCAATTTAGGTCTCCAGTGAGCTCAATGACATTGACTACATGGTTGCATTCACTATCATTTTGCTAAATACCATATTGGACATGCAGTTCCCAGTGGACTCCTAAAGCAAGAAAAGTCAATGTGTACAGCGATCTAACTGAGGTAGAGTAAAAACTTCCCGATGGTTTTCCTTTCACTCAGATACTTGTTAAGGTGGATTAACAGGAAAGTTGGAGCCAGAAATCACCATATTAACCAAGTCCGTCTTAAATGTGGTGCCATTTTGGGACATTTCGAGAGGGCGAATAAATAACCTAGGCAACTTGGTGAATGGACTTCACAAAAGAACCACATTACCCACAATGCACGCATAGGACAGATGGAACTGAAGAGAGTACAACTGGCAACCCAACACAGCTTCAGGCACAGGGGCACTACAAGGCAAAATTTTGTTCTGAGCAAGTAGTATATATATATATTTTTAATGTGTGTGGGTACATGTGTCATATCTAACTTTTATTTTTAGTTAATTTTTAGTTTAACACACTACAAAGCTTCAGGTGGACATTACTGCCATTACTCAAAAATTACACTTTGAGTTACACAATATATAAGATGGCCGAGTGGGTCGATTAAAAAAAGTGTAAAAGCTGGAGATCTGAGATCTTCAGTGACTATATTTCAAAGGAATCTGAATTTGAATGTGGATATATAGCCATTAAAATGTTGTTAAAATGTGTTTGTGTGTAACCTAGAGGTAAGAAAATTCAAATATTAGCCACATTTAGCCCAGTTTTACTATAGGTTGTTTTGTTTTTTTTACCTTGATGCAAAATTCAGTGTTTATGGGATACTTGAATGATGAACTCACAGTTTTCTGCCTTGTGTTATATTTATTTTTAAGGAATGCTTTTATTCATTTTCTTATAGAGAGTTAAATAAGAAACAACACTAGCTTATATTAGTGTTAAGACCAGAGATGCAACTACCCTGCCATGAATGGAAATACTACTAGACACAGACACAACCTGACTAGAATAAGAAATTATTATTTTTGCACATTTTTCTATAACTTAAGCAAGGTATAACTTTTTGCACAGAGACCAGCTTTGTTTCAACCTGTTTTGACTCTGCTAAGCTAAATGCCTCATCCATCTCATGATTGAACATATTATGGAAAAAGCCTGGCTGCTTTTAAAGCAACTTTACTGGTAAATTTACATTATTTTACACTATTACTATTTTTTTAAATGCCAGCTAACAAGGAAAGACGGTGAGTAGTTATGAAAAATCAGCAGGTGAATTTTCTGCTCTCTGCCAATATTTACCTACATGTTCTAAAGACATCAGCACTGGACTAAATATAATAATCTGACCTACATATGCACATTGGCCACTTTGTTAGGTACACCTGTTCAACTGCTTGTTAATGAAAATATTTAATCATCAATCATGTGGCAGCAATGCAGAGCATTTAGGCGTGTGGTCATGGTCAAGACAACCTGCTGAAGTTTAAACTGTGCGCTTTAATAAAAAGATATCTGATCCCAGCACAGGGATGAAGGGACATGTTAAATAGCCTGTAGTTTAAACCATCAGAATGGGGAAAAAAGGTAATTTAAGTGACTTTGAACTTAAATTGGTTGTTGAAGTCAGACAGGGTGGTATGAGTGTACACAAACTGCTGATCTGCTGGGATTTTACCGCACAACCATCCCTAAAGTTTACATTAATGATCTGAAAAAGAAAGAAAAAAAACAGTGAGCAGCAGTTCTCTGTGTGAAAATACTGTGCTGATGTCAGAGGACAGAGGGGGGCAACGGGAACTCAAATGACAGCTTGTTACAGTATGCAGAAGAGAATCGCTGAATGCGCAGAGTTGAACCTACAGTATAAGCAGATGGGCTACAGTAGCAGATCACACTTGGTGCCACTCCTGTCAGCTAAGAACAGGAAACCGAGGCTACGGTTCAAACAGGCTCTCAAAAACTGGCGCGGTGAAGATTAGAAAATGCGCTTGGTCTGGTTAGTCTTGATTTCTGGATCAGAATTTGGCATAAACAGCATGGATCCATCCTGCCTTCTATCAGCGGTTCAGGCTGCTGGTGGTTTAATGCTGTGAGGGATAATTTCTCGGGCCACTTTGAGCCCCTTAGCAGCAGCTGGGGATTATTTAAACTCCACAGCCTACCTGAGCATTGTTCCTGACCATGTCCATCCCTTTATGACCACAGTGCACCCATCTCCTGATGGCAGCTTCCAGCAGGATAACTCACCGTGTCACAAAGCTCAAATGATCTGAATGGTTTCTTGAACATGAAAATGAATTCACTGTACTCACTGTCCACAGTCACCAGACCTCTATTCAATGTAGCACCTTTAGGATGTCGTGGAACAGGAGATTCCCATCATGGATGTGCAGCTGACAAATCTGCAGCAGCTGGGTGATGCTGTTATGTCAACATGGACCAACATTTTAGAGGATTTTTTCCAACAGACTTTTTCCAACACCTTGTTGAATCTGTGCCATGAAGAATTAAGGGAGCTCTGATGGCAAAGCAGGGCCTAATAAATTGGCTGGTGTAAAAGGAACACAGCATTCTTAGTAAAATAACCATCTAAAGCATCTGGATTGTTAGCTGTACCTGTAAATATTTAAATATCTTTTTGCAAAATTTCCATTTCGATTTTCTCGCCTCTCTCTTCTGTATAACTGGGATGCTGCTGTAGATGTAGGAAACAAATGGTTTGGGAAATATGTTACTCTGGTTGCCTGTTAACCTGATCTACATTCCTGCTATGATAACAGCACTGATTATTCTCTCTTTTTAAAAATGAATGATCATTATATTCCTCTGTTTGCCACTGAGGATAGTATATGTCCTCATTTTCTCACATCGTATGCCTTCTTTCTTTTTTTTAAGTGTTTCCAAAGAGTTTTGTGTCTGCCATTTTATTTTTACATGAATGTATCAGTAGTGGGGAATTTTACAGGAGTTGTCCCATCAGAGTAATATTTCCAGTCAAAGCAAGACAGTCCTTTCAAAGCTTTCAGTGATGTACATGTTTTGAGAGTTTATGGGAAACTATTCTAATTATAATAATCCATTTCCACAGCTATACACACTGCATTATTCCTCATTGAAGTGAATGAAATGCTGCTGCCAGACAGAAAAGATCGATCTTCAAAAGTCCTTACAGGAATAATAAAAGAAAAGCCTGAGCTCTCCCTGATGCCTTTGTCTTTTTGAAATGTTTTAGCTCATAACTGCTTTAAGACACATTTTCCTTCCTCCGGTGTTCTCTATCATGACCACTGGCTGCTGATGTCGTCCAGCTTTTAGACCTGCATAACTGTAGAACTGGTACAACTTGTATCTTTTTCCACATAAAGAAGAGCCTAAAGTCTGAGGAAATTAAAGCTCCAGCACCTTTTGTCTCATGGACTCATGTTGATCCTGATGAAGGCCACAAGCCTTCAAAATAATCAATAAATACTATATACTACAAGTGTTGCTGGAGCTTTAACCTTAATGTTTAATAATAAAGGAGAGAGGTGAAACCTATGGTCTGGGGGCCAGAATTGGTTCACCAAGAGTCCAATCTGGCCCACTGAATGTCTTTGGAAAACATGAAAATTGTGAAAACATGAAAACTGTAAAAATGGCAGGCAAAAACATCAGACTTTAAGCTGTATTTTCATTAGTTATACAGTCTTATTGACAGTAAGTTTGTTTTAATAATGCCATCCATCCATTTTCTTCCACTTATCCGAGGCTGGGTTGCAGAGGCAGCAGCCTAAGCAGAGAAGCCCAGACCAACATTTCCCCAGCCACCTCCACCAGCTCACCTGGAGGGATCCGAAGATGTTCCCAGGTCAGCCGAGAGATATATTCTCTTGAATGTGTCCTGGGTCTGCGCCGGGGCCGCCTCCTGGTAGGACATGTCCGGAACACCTCACCCAAAAGGCGCCCAGGAAGCATCCTGATCAGATGCCCGAATCACCTCAAATGGCTCCTTTCGATGTTGAGGAGCAGCGGCACCGGCTCTACTCTGAGCCCCTCCTGAATTGCTGCACTCCTCACCCAATCTCTAAGGAACCCTTTGGAGGAAGCTCATTTCGGCCGCTTGTATTCGCGATCTGATTCGTTTGGACACTACCCAGAGCTCATGACCATAGCTGAGGGTAGGGACGTAGATCAACTGGTAAATCGACAACTTCACTTTTATGCTCAGGGCTGGTGCAGCGCCTGCATCCCTGCTGATGAAGCACCAATCCATCTGTCGATCTCCTGTTCCCTTCCTCCATCTGGGACAGCAACTCGTCCCTGAGCCGGAGTGGGAACTCCACCGTTTTCCAGCTGAGGACCATGGTCTCAGACTTAGAGGTGCTGATTCTCATCCCAGCCGTGAACTGTTCCACTGCAAGCTGGAGGCCACCACCTGATGAAGCCAACAGGACCACGTCATCTGCAAAGAGCAGAGACGAGATTCTGAGGCCACCAAGGCGGAAGCTCCGTCACATGGATAGAAATTCTGTCCATAAAAATTATGAACAGAACTGATGACAAAGGGCAGCACTGGCCAACACGTACAGGAAACAAGTCAGACTACAGGGACCAAATGCCACGCAACAACGGGCCAGACACCCCATTCTTCCACATCACCTATCACAGGATACCCAGAGAAATGCCTTTTCCTAGTCCACAAAGCACATGTCGACTGGATGTGCAAACTCCTACGCCGACTCGAACATCCTCGAGAGAATGAAGAGCTGGTCCAGCATTCCAGGACGAAAACTGCATTGAAGTTTGACTATCGGACGGACCCTCCTTTCCCTTGAAAGCTGGAACACACCCTCCAGTCTCCCATCTTAAAGATGGGGACCACCGCCCCTGTAAGAACCATTTCCTGTTTTTGTATTTTATTGGTTGTTTGAGTGTTTGTACACTAGGGGTCGCGGAGCAGTCACAGGTTAAATAGGTCAGGCAATAATGATCATCAGGTGTGCTGCTAGCGGGAGAGGGGCACATTTTTTGACCGTCACCGTGGCATGAGGTGGTGTGTGGCCAAGAACCGAGCCTTGGTTTTATGTTGAGCTAACAAGTGCTGTTTGTTATGTACACTAACGGTAAATAAATGGGACCAGTTTCACTGCATTAGATTCGTGATTCATTTTTTAACTCACGGAGACGCGTCAGGCAAGCAAATCATCCCAGAACGGCAGCTCCTCTGTAGTGGCCCTGTAAAGTGTGGATCAGGGCACTACAACCCCGGTCTGCCAATCCCGTGGCACTGCCCCAGATCTCCACATGATGTTGCAGAGGCGTGTCAACCAAGACAGCCCTACAACATCCAGAGCCTTCAAGAACTCGGGGCGAATCGCATCCACCCTAGGGGCCCTGCCACCAAGGAGTTGTTTAACCACCTCAGTGACCTCACCCCCAGAAATGGGCGAGCCATCTCCCTTGTCCCCAGACTCTGCTTCCACTACAGGAGGCATGTCAGAGGGATTAAGGAGGTCCTCAAAGTATTCTCTCCACCATCTGCCTGCCTCAGTTGAAGTCAGCAGCGTCCCACCTGCACTATAGACCGTGTGAGTAGAACACAGCTTTCTCCTCCTGAGTTGCTTGACGGTTTACCAGAATCGCTTTGAGGCCGTCCTAAAGTCTTTTTCCATGGACTCACCGAGCTCCTCCCACACCAGAGTTTTTGCTTC
Source organism: Apistogramma diplotaenia (assembly GCA_015052665.1). Lineage (NCBI taxonomy): Eukaryota > Metazoa > Chordata > Actinopteri > Cichliformes > Cichlidae > Apistogramma > Apistogramma diplotaenia. The sequence goes on along the minus strand of VOQJ01014367.1, from coordinate 3,605 downwards.
AGCCACTGCCCAAGCTGTGTTCCACTTGGCCTGCCGGTACCTGTCAGCTGCTTCCGGAGTCAGGTAGGCGTTCCCAGCACACCCTCACAATACATTTAGGTGCACCGGGTCTTTGCAACATCCTGCCCCGCCACCTGATCCAACTCACCACCAGGTGGTGATCGGTTGACAGCTCAGCTCCTCTAATCACCTGAGTGTACAGAACATACGGCCACAGATCTGATACAATTACAAAATTGATTATTGACTTGCGGCCTAGGTTGTCCTGGTGCCACAAGCACTTATGGACATCCTTATGTTTGAACATGTTATGGACAAACTGTGGTTTGCACAGAAGTCCAACAACAAAACACCATTCGGGCACAGATCAGGCAGGCCGTTCCTCCCGATCATGCCCCTCCAGGTATCACTGTCATTGCCCACATAAGTGTTGAAGTAGCAGATGGAGTCATCAGATGGAGCACCCTCTAGCACCCCACCCACCGACTCCAAGAAGGGGGGGTATTCTGAACTGTCGTTCGGCGCATAAACACAACAGTCAGGACCTGTTCCTCGGCTTGAAGGCGCAGGGAAACAACCCTATTGTCTACCGGAGAGAACTCCAACATACAGGCAGCGAGTCCGGGGATACAAGGATACCCATCCCAGCTCTGCCTCTCACCAAAGGCAACTCCAGAGTGGAACAGAGTCCAGCCCATCTCCAAGAGACTGGTTCCAGGGCCCAGGCCATGAGTTGAGGTGAGCCCGAGTATATCTAGCTGGTACCTCTCAATGTCACGCACGAGCTCAGGCTCCTTCCCCACCAGGGAGTTTAAATTCCATGTCTCAATTGCCAGTCTCGATAGTTGGGGATTGGACTGCCAGAGCCTCTGCCTTTGGCCACCGCCCGACACACACTCAACAATGGAGGTGCGGAACATGGTCACTAATGGACACAAATTTTATTATTACTTTAGATTCACATTTATAGGAAGCATTCAAAGGTAAAAGTCACCTAAAGACCTGTGAAGTGATAATGGAAAAGTATTTTGAGAGATGTCTTTCATATGATGGAAAGGGGTTCTGTGCTGACAGCAAAGCAATCTCCTTTATGGCTCTGTTCCAAGAAGAAACTTGCAGTGTGATTTACTGGCAATCTGATCCTTGGCTTTGGTTTTATTGAGGACACTTTCACACCGAATACAAAACACTGCAGGGCTCACTTTAGCTGTCAGTGAGGCGGGTGCTGTCACCACAGCTGTGACCTTACATGGGCTGAAAGGTGTTTATCTCTACTGTCACTTTGCTACAACCTTTTTCAAAATAACAGTGTGACATTTGGGGAAAAACACTTGTTTTGACCTTTGTATTGCAACACTCGAAAAAAACAAACCGGTTTGGACGTAGACATTATCTAGATGTTTTTTTTAATATCTACAGTGTAACATGTCAAGGCATTTTTGTTCATCTGAGGTTGAATTTTAATAATTTTAGAACCTGTAAAGGACCAGATTATTTTGTTATGTCCTGATAAAACTTAAGAGCTGAAAGAGGGTGTAGTTTCTTTTCACAGATTACATTACTAAATATCACACAGCAGCGAAAGCTGGACAGAAAAAAAGAAACCCTCCCTCATGTGCCTCGCAGTGGTTTGGTCCACTGCCTACCATTGCCTACGTCTTTACTTTGCAAAACAAACAAAAGACGCGCGAGATGTTATTTACTTCCACTAAACAGTGACACGAAACATTTTTACTGCTGAAACCACAGACTGCATTTTACTGGCCATTACCCTTCTGTTAAACTTGTGCTTCGTTGCAGGTGCGACTGTTTACATATAACCTTTCTCAGCTGAAAAAATACACACAGCACCAGGTGAAGGTCTCGTCTCTTTGCCCGAGTGTTCTCCTTTTACTTCATTGTTTAATGAGTACAGTGAGAGACAAATAAATACAGACAGAACAGCTGCAAAAAGGAGGAGGAGAGAAAGTGTAGAAGGTTGAAGGACGGAAGAAGAGCAGCGGGTTTGAAGCAGGACTACAGCTGATCTTTCTGAAGTCCCGGAAGTCTGTGAAAGTTAGAAAAAAAAGCTATAAACTAGTTTTATTCTGTTGTTCGTCTCCTGTTGAGATCATCGTTTCCCTACAAGCTGTATTCTGCTCAGTGTGTTTTTAAGATGTCCCAATTTAAAGTCCTGCACGTGGATGTGGCAAAATAAAAGACAGAAGTCTCAGAGGAGGCAAAATTCAAAGAGGAGAAGACGATGCAAGAGAACCCTCACTCACAATCTGCCAATAAAAAGAAAAACAACAACAGAAACACACTCAAATCATTAAAAAGAATACAAAAATTGCCTCATTGCTTTTGTTAGTTTTTACTTGAAAAAATACTTTAAAAAGTAACAAATCAACAGAAAACAGTAGTGGTGGAAGTTGGAACCTGGCTGCATAGAGGGCGCGTTGAAATCCAAACAGAGAATTACGGCCCCTGTGCAAAAAAATATAAAAGAGAAAAAAAAAGAAGCTCTCTACGAGGTCAAACCGAACACAGCCACAGGTTGTGGAAGGATTTCCAACTCGCCCTCTATGCACCGAGCTCTGGGGTGAACATACACGAGTTGGGGAGGTGGGGTTTGCTTTTTTGTTTTTTAAATTATTGACTAAAGTGAGATATTTAGCAGAAGGTGATGTGGATGCTGCCCTGCTGATATTAAGACTTGTCTGCTGATTTGAGGAGGTTTTCTTTGCTCCTTCTCTTCACATCCCAGTTGTAGACTCGTGCCATGTCTGAAGGGAGAAGCGAGTTAAGAAGCAACAGAGTGAACTCAGCCTGCAAGAACTCATGGAGTAAGCTGAATAATTTGATTTTTTTAAAAATCCTCAATGCAAATTTTTTACTCCGATGCTTAATTTAATGCACCACCCAGAAAAACTCAATTTAACATGCAACCCGAGTCCGTCAGCTCACCCACGGTGAGCCCTGGCTTTGACCTGTTTGACCTGCTGCCCTCTGGCAGGCGCTACAGGTGCATCAAAGCCAGAACAAACAGACTCAGGAACAGTTTCTTTCCCACAGCAATAACCACCCTGAACTCTCACACACACTAACTGCAGCATTATCTACACCGGACAATATCTATCACTTCTGTAACGTGCAATATCTGAACATCAACCCATATGTATATACTCATATTACCACCACAATTTTAATGTACATATCTTGTAACCTGTATTCTACCCTGTATTTTAGCCTATGCACTGAATGGGAGTGGCCCTCCAATTTCATTGTACAGCTGTATAATGACAATAAAGGCTATTCTATTCTCAGGTGGAGTCAAACACAACGTTATAACATCCAAAACAGCAGCATCTGTTCCTGTAATCACCATTAAAACATTTACTGTGACAAAGCTGGTGGGAAGCCTTCACCCAAACACCTGATCAACAATCATCAACATGAAGAAAAGTGAACTTTGCAGCTGCTCCCATCAACTGCCATTTGTTTCACACAGCAAAAAAAAAAAAAATTGACTGTAAAGTTGCAGAAATTAAATAAAAGCATATGCACACAGTTTAAATCAGGCTGCTGTCAGGGGTGAGTCTAAGGGGGGGGGGGGGGCAGGGGGG
>VOQJ01014364.1:9695-26275 GCA_015052665.1 Apistogramma diplotaenia | reverse complement strand
TCATGATCAGGGATTGTTTCCCGGAAAATAAAAGTTTTTGTTTGCCTGGCTCCAAAAAAAAAAAGAAAAAAAAAAACTCAAAAAGTAAGTAGCGAGTGGGTTGTCATCTACGGCTTAGGCAGTGGAGATTGTAAACATGTTTTTCTCCTCACCCCCCCTCCCTACAAGAGGATAAATAAAGAAGACTGCTGTTAGAAGATTTAATTCTGAGAAGCCTCTCTCTGGGGTTCTGCGCTGCACTAAGAAGCCCATTGTGAAAAGCCTTCAATTAGCAGAGCAAGCCTTCATCTTCTGACCAAAGTCACCTTGAACAATCAAATTATCTTTAAATTTAAATAAAACAATCTCTCCCAATCAATCACAGTTCATTAGCGCCATATAATTCCCATTGCCTCTCAAATGCTGTTCCTTCCATGCAAAGCCACACTTTGAATGCACGCGTGTAAGGTCATCTACAAACACACCTGTGGGTGCACAGCAGAAAGAAACACTAGACAACAAAGGTTTACTGTGAAATGTCTTTTATTTCCCGATCACACAAAGCACAGATGTGTTTGTTTTGCCCACAGTTTGAGAGGTTTTAGTCGGTTTTGCAGGACTTAGAAAAGTTTGCAGTTCGCTGCCTCCCAAACTGGCAGTCTGCAGGGTATGTGGGGGCAGACAGACACAAACAAAGTCAGTTAGATGAATTGCTCTGGTCAGGTCTTTGCATTATCATTGAGAATCACGCCCTCTGTGCTCGAGTCTTGACACACGGTAATGATAAATGACTGAAAATCCTCCCTCATCTCCGCGGAGTTAAATTATACAGCTGTCAGTCATGTGTTTTTTAGGATTGAATACATTAAAACCTGCATTAAAAATTTATTTGAGACTTGAGGTAAATAGTTATAAATGTAGAAGGCAGTAGTGGTTTTACACTTTCCAAAAAAAAAATAAAACCCCACCCTCAAACTATTTCTTTTATCCCTGAATGACAATAAACCATTTCCCATGTGTGTTTTGTTTAACAACTACAGATTGCCAAGTTGTTTCCATCTACGCAGGAGCGACATCCAGCTCTTGGTCTCATCTAAATCACTCCATCACAGCTGATGGAAGTAAATGCCTTTTCCCAAGCAAGGACAAATGGAGGAGGCTTGTCTACACTAAAAGCATTTCCACGCTGCAGGACCAATCTGCAGCACCCCTGCACTGACCAAGGTCATTTCTGTTCAAACAGCAAAGCCAAAGATGGCGTAGTGAACCGATATCCCCGGGTCAGCATGGTGCATCCCTTCTTGGCAACAGTGAGTTGTGTAAACTATCTCCAGGCTTCAGCACCACAATTTTATGGTTCTCGAGGTCACAGCTGAGGATGCGGATTTTTTTTTTTAAAGAAGGTTTAAGAAAGCCCTGTGGATCCTGCAAAGTGCCCTTATCTAATCATCGACAGTCAGCCCCAGATGTCCTGTAAGTAGCGCTTCTCCTCTCTAAGCCCTGCCAGTCTTTTCATGGCCTCCAGTTGGTCCACCTGCAGCTCTGTTTTAATTATTTCCATCAGGGTCTCATTCACGTCTTTAGCCATCTTCTTAGCGTCCCTGGAGAAAGAGAGAACAGATATAGTAGGCCAAAAAGCAATACAATCGAGCGACAGGAATTTTATATATCTATACACTGTAGCAGGCAATCTTTTAGAAACCCGGCAAGCACAGCCGGGGCTGGAGTCTATCCTGGAAGGAAATAGCTGAAATATCCATCTTGCTGTTGCAGTCATACTGGGGGAGATTCATCATCCAACTGACTTTTCTGACTCTAAAAAATTCACCCAGTCCTGATGTTTCAAAAGTCATCCACTCTAGGGTGGGGAAGGCAGACAAGGTGGAGGAAACATGAGAAAAGGAATGTGGCGTGTAGCTACATCACGCTGACATGATTTGGCATGACACATGCATGTCTTTGTGGGTTTACTGAGGTCTTTGTTCTGACACAATCAATGCAGTGCAGGGAGAAGGGGTGCATATGCAATATAAACATAACACAATGCAGCAGTGAAAGCAACGCTTGCCAAGAAATTGGGGAAGGGAAGTTATTTTCAGCTTTAAAAATTATATCTTTCTTAGAAACAAAGCACAACAGCATCATTATTATTTTCATGTCAAATAGGCTCAAATTATTGTACTTTCTTGTACAGTACTTTATTTGATCCATCAATGAGTAACACTCAAAAGAAATGCCTTCAAAGACAAGAAGAGTAAGAAGTCCTGCAACAGACGGTGTTGCCCCCCCGGTGCCCTGATCTCAACATCATCAGCTGAGTTTGGGATTCCATGAAGAGACAACATGAAACAACTGAAACCCCCTTCACGGCAGCATGTTCAAGGAGGGAATACTGCACCTTTATTTTGCCCGTAGCTTTCTGTATAAAAAGGTACAAAGACAGAACGGGAAGGCTTTGTTGCCGCACCTTGAAGCCAGCAGCAGAGACAGTGACAGAGCCGAACAGTCGTCTGTGTAAAAGTCAGAGCCGGCACAGCAGGAAGCTGACACTGCTGTGTTAGATGTCACGCCTCTGATTCCACAACGCTGACATGCCATGTAAAAATCACACACCAGGGTGATGTGGTTTAGTCTAAACAAGCAAATATGTCATAGAGAAAGAAAAGCCAAATATGGCAACAGGGGTCTTCTTAAGGGCATTAAGGCAGAATCTGAGCTAAAAGAGCTCAAGACTGTAAACCCACATGAGAACCATAGCAAGTTCTCTGGCAGGCCTGAAACAACATACCTGCCAAACACCTGCAAGTGTTTGCTGTTTTAAAGCCAAAGGATGCTGAATAAAACAGAAAGCTCCATTACTTTATAGTGTCTACATTTTTTGCATTACTGTATACTGAGCAGATAAGCAAAGCAGAAGATTATTATGTGCTTTATCATTTTTATACTCATTGGCTGTAAACTTGCTATCGACTACTCTAAAAGCACCAGCAGAAGCTGCATCGTCATCAGTGAATCGGGAGCAAAAATGACCAGAACTCTGCACGCTGACTCAGGAAGCCTGAGTCAAATCTCTGCCTCGTAGTCTGCGTGCATGGGCACACAGGCAGTTTAACAGAGTTACAGCCCAAATCCCATATTTCAAAGTTACCCAATAATTCATTCTGCAAGATGATAAACTTCATTATGGTGACAGCCACCATAGCTTTGGAATAACTGCAGGAACTTTATTTGGGGTAACTGGCTTTATATATAATAAACCACATTCAGAATATATTTCACAATGGCAACAACTAAACAGTCTAGATCTCACTTTGGTTTCTCTTACATCGAACACAGCCAGAGCTTCAAATAATCAGGTCAGTGTATGTGCAATAATCGCTGTGAGCCAAGGGCTGGCTGTGAGCACAGCAGCTCCAATGAGCCGCTTTTGCAACCTTCTGTTTGTGAGGGGGCAGCTTATCAGGAGAAAGCTGGCTTAATGGGAAAGGAGCAAAAAATGTTTATTTCAGACACTGGCTGAACCTGCTGGCTGCGCAAAGCCCAAGATGAAATAATTAAGGATTATTTGTAATTGGAAATCACACAAAGATACTCTTGAATAAAAATATGTCAAAAAGAATCTATATTGACTTGATAAAGATAAACCACGCACGCAGAGAGCCTACGGCCTGACTTAGACAAACTGAGGTGAATTGTTATAGAGCCTACGACATAACCTGCACAAGTGTCTGACATTGTTCCCACCATTTATGCTTATGCTGATGCTGGTGCATTATGCGTTAATTACCATGCAGTGGTGTCCCAGTGTTTACTGTTGCAATAGAAACAAACAGACTGCTGGGTCCCCACTCCATTCTGATACTTTCAGCAATCTCCCTCCAGGAATTTACTGTCATTTATGAGTCCTTGTATTGATACTATGATTATTATTGCTTTTATTGAGATGTTGATTCTCACTGATAAATTCAAAAAATGTGGTGAAAAAGCATTTGGAAATGTACACGAGGAAATCGACGCTTCTGAACGGGCCAATCACAGCATTTGTGATTGTTGACGTGCAGTTACATTTCAAGGAAGGTTGCACGTCAGATGACATCGTAGGATTTCGGAGGTGTTTGCGGTTACGATGGAGCTGCTATGAAGCAGAAGTGTGTGCCAAAAGGAGGAGCTGTGAGTGAAATGCTCTCAGTCCTTTCACACTTACAGCATGCATTCATACACTTAACAGAAGTGCATCCTGAGCACGACACAGCCAAACAAGGTGGACAGTGGGATAAAAAAAACCACACACACACACACACAGAGGAGAAAAGAGCAACCATCAGTCAGAAATTAATTAAGGCTGAAATAAAATTTGTGTCACTCTTACCCGCAGACATAGAGGCAACCGTTTTGTCTGAGCAGGATGTCAGTGACATGCTGGCTGTTAAGCAGCAGATTGTGTTGGACATATCTGGGACATGCAGCTGAGGTAGTGGTGTCCTCTTCCTCTCTGTGGTCTCTGGAGAAACACAGCTTGAAGTGGTTCAAGGTACCTCTGGACACAAAGCCCTCAAGTTCCTCCCTGTGACAAGACAAATGGCAAGCAGAGATTATTAAAGTTGTTCCTGTAATCTTGGGCAGTTTGTTCCTTACTTGTGAAAATTAGACTTAAAGATAGAATCTTAGCTGCTGGTGTAGAGAAACGATCAGGTGATCGTGAATGGGAGCAACTGTGTGAGGCAGCACCTGTTCATGCTTTTACAGGACAAAACTTTTAATTTAACAGTTTTTCAATGGCTATTTAGTCTTTCACAACCAACACTCCCTTGGGATATTTAGCAATAGTTTCAACCATCTCACAAGACAGGAACTACAAACATGTCCTATGAAAGAAAAAAAAACTGTCAAGCTCAACACAGAACACTGATGGGCAAAAGGTCTGAGCAAAACTGTGCCAGACAACCACTTTGTCTTGTTTAACAAGAGAAGTGCGAAAAAATATGGATTTCATAAGCAAGGTCGAGTCACTGTTATAAGCATCTTTTTACAATCAATCCTCCCAGCCTGGCAGTGGGGTGTAACCTTGCTCTCTATCTGTGTTTTGCTTGCCAACTACTCCTTCTTCTGCCTCAGTGTTTTCACAGGGCCTGGGGTGCTATTGGAAAGGAAGGCAGGGGGAAGGTGGTGAGGGAGTAAGGTTTATTGTGGCTTAGAGCATCTTGTTTAAAGTTAAGCAGTCAGAATGAGCAGAAACACACACAGACACACACACAGTCATAACAGCCCCGGCTCAGAGATCAGAGGTGAAGGTCTTCGCCTCAGGGGGTCTGTGTTTTGCAGTAACCCCTAGACTAAAATAAGGCATTTTTTTTGATAACACAGAGACGCTGTGGTGTGAATACTAAAGGGAGAGATGCACACTGTTGCCCTTTGTTCTATTTGAAATGTCCAGAATTGTTAGTTCTTCGGCAGTGTGTTTACCATCTAACCTTCATTTAGAGGCATCATTAAATTAAAAAGAAAAAAAAATCTAAGAAAAAGATCTTTTGACCAAGATATGTGATTACGAAGTCTGTTTGAACACAAGAGCAACAACGTGAACAGCAAGGAGAAGGATTGCCGAGTTTGTTTGCTTGACGTCGGAATATAAATCATCATAGATTGATAACCGCGTGAGCAGAAACCGGCGGATGATAAATGACAGTTGACTTCTTAGAAACACACAACAAATCAGGGTTTTATGAGAGGCAAAACCTGCCAGACTCCTCGGTGTATTTCTACACGTAACAGCCTGTGGCAATATCCTGGACCCTAACGTGAACCCACCGGGCCTTCCAGTCATGTTTTCCCTACAGCATGAAATCACACGCCATAAAGAGGCTGAGGCATCAGAGGGAGGGGAGGGAAGGGATAAGTGCAGCAGAGGCGAAAGGGGAGGACAGGTTTGATGTGGCATGCAGGCAGATAAGCATGAATCTCTCAGAGGGATGTTAAGTGCTGCGGTTGATTGAGGCACACTGTGAGCCCTGTTTGTCTTCTGCATTCAGAGCACGACCGAAGGGTTGGTCACATCCTGTCGTGACATTCTTCTTAATATTTATAAGCATTAAAAAAAAACATCTATTCAAGTTTACATTTCGACCCCTATTCCTGACAGCAGCCGCACTATTCTTTTAAAATCTGGGACACTTTAAAAAATACGGCAGACTATGCTAAGCAGGTTTTTGCATTCCAGGGCAATGCCAGACATCAAATTGCACTTAATTTAAGAGAAATCCAGCAGGGATGAATATAGGCAGCCAATTCAACTACAGGCATGTCGTTCTCATTCTGCTAACCTATTTAAATTAAGTACAACGCTTCATGGGTGGCTCATAAAACACAGACTAATCATATTGGTCAACACTGTGGGGGTATTCATCAGAGAAGCCCTTACTGTGAGCAAACACTGCCTGCTACCTGGCTGCGAGTTCGTATTTAACTAACAGCTAGAGGAAACAAAGGGGAACAAACAACATCCTCTGTGATCTATTCTTGTTTGATTAAGGATGCTAATCCATTCATGCTATTTAATCCTGCAAAAGAACTCGATCAGTGCACCGGCGTTGAGCACACGCTCACTGCTGATACTACCAAGAGCTGATCAATTAGTATGGAGAGAGGAGAAAGAAAAGCCAAAACAAAGTAATCAGACCAAAGATCTCCTCTGAGGATGATGTCAGCTCACAATTCAAGAAAGGTGGTATAATATTTAGCACAGTTAAAATGGCTCAAACTTGAGGTAGATCCAAGTTATATTATAGCCTAGTGCCTGTGTTGAAATATAAACCATTAAATCTTCTCAACTGTTTCTGCTACCATTGCCTCCTGGGGCCTCCCCTCCTCAGAGGGACCACTCGCTTCCCACCCAAAAGAAAAAAGAATAGAATAAGAAACAAAATTCTTCTTATGTCAAACTGTTTGATTTCAACACAATGTGAGAGTTGTTGCTGCCATTTACAGCTGTGCCAGTAACATGTCTCTCCTCTGCTCTCAGTTATCGTGTGTGCGCGCGTGTGTGTGTGTGTCGGACACGCGTGTGTCCGTTTCACTGTTTGCTCCGATCCAACTCTCCTGACACACGGATCACAACCAAGCAGAGAAGAAACTGGGGAGTAAAGATAACGTTACTCGAGATGAACACGGCTCATTACAGAGGGGAGTGACAGTCCTTCAGATCCGCCTTAAAAAAAATAGAAAAGCAGAGAGAGAAAAACACTGCTCCAGTTCACAAACATCAAGACTCTGATTGAGTAGAACCATTCACTGAATCTAAATCCATTAGCAAATACTCAATCTGTTTAGGTTTTGACGTTGAAAATTGTTATGGCTAACATAAGTGTGGCATTTAGAGGTCTGTGCAGCAGACAAAGTCTAACACACACACATGCACACACACACACACACACACACATACACACACAGAGAAAAGCTTTCTATTGAATAAGCTGTTGAATATGAAATATTTTTTATTTATAGACTAAAACCATGATGCTCCTAATGCTACAGTAGCAATGAAGAAAAACAAGCTAGAGACCTCGGTGAATTTTTGATTGTTCGCAGTGAACTTGTGATGTTGTTGCCTTTAAAATGGTTGCTTTAAAGACGGGCTCAGGTCTGCAACCACTCGCAGTCAGTTGCCATCTGTTTTATGTAGGAATATGACCAGTGTACAACCAGTTGAACTGAGTAACCTATTGCAAAAAAAACCACGTTGCATTGGTACAGACTGATTCAGACTGCATGTGTTTTTAAATAAAATGGCAATTATTTGCAAACATTTGCCAATCTGTCTGAGAGTGCTTGCACTCAGTCTGGGTCAGACTACAACTGTTTGGCGACTGGTTTGCTCCCACCAGACAACCTGTGCAATTAAATATGGTCACTGCAACTACTTGCGATTAGTCCCCAAATGTGAAAAAATTGAATGCAATCACTGGACAACCACCGATGTTTCCCAGTTGCAAGGAGATTGCCATCCTATTTTTAGTCTACTGTGGTAAAAAGCTGAGGGGAACAACAAACCTGGGTCATAATTCTCTTTCCGAATTATCACTAAAACCAACCTTAAACAAACTTTGATCGAATTTTACAACTATAAGATTCTATGATTTTATTAAAATATATTTTTTGTAGCTTTAATATAATACATCTGTGATATAATGACTTTAAATATTTTAAATATTACTTTTTGCAAATGAAAAAAAAATGGAGGAATGAAAAAAGTTTTGTTCACTGAGTTTAATAAACTGCAGTCTTCATTATGCAGGTCACAGATTTGAATACATGGAAAGTGCATTAGCAAGGTAAAGAGGGATGTGGGTATGAAGAGTACTAAATCTGAATCACAAAAGCTATGTGCGTCTGAAAAATGACTGAACTGAAAGCAAAAAAATACACTTTACCTAAACAGATAGTCTCTGTCTCTGTGGCGGCATCCAAAGAACAGCCAGGTCTCACCAAATGTGGCCTTGGGGTTCTTCTGCCTCTCCTCCTCTCTGAAAGTCAAACAACAGATGTTAGTGGTCAATCAGTACAGACACAGGCCCAACGGAGGAGAGCGCGTCCTTTGTCACAGTTAAAGGTTACAGAAATGACGTGATGCTATTAAGTACAGTGTGTAATGACAGGACACTGAGTGGCGTGATTGCTGAATACACAGAGACAACCTGCGTGCTTAAGGAAGGACATTATATGTATTATTAAATTCAACACAAACACAGGTCCTATCAAGAGAAGCAGTCACTGAAAATGAATCTAGGGCTCTGTGTGTGTGTGTGTGTATGTATGTGAGTTTTACTCATACATTTATGTGTGTACAAGTGTTACTCAGTGCACAAAAAAAAAAACTGCTCCTGGAAAAGTGATTTCTCTTGTGGCTTTGGAGTTTGGCAAACCTCCCAGAGTCCTTTGCAAGCAACAGCAATGCAGCAGCACAAAGCGGCTGTGAGGATGCCGTTATCTGTGCCACACACCTGCTGCAAAGGTGACAGCTCTCTCCCAGATAACAGTTGACCTCCAACCTTTCGTGATGCCATCAGTCAGTTGACTGTCTAAAGAGACCGGCATTATCTGTTACCCTTGCTGTGGGTGGGTGATTTGGGGAGGGGCTGGTTGAAGTGACCAACCATGACAAGGGGCTGAGAAATACCACAGAGAGGCGCTGAGACGGGGCTCTTTGTGCTGCACTGCTGCGCTCTGAGGATATGGTGCCCATTTCCCTAAATCCCATCCTTTGCTATTCCACAGACAGACTGAATCCTGCTGTGTTTTCCAGCTATCACAAAATTAAAATGGCAGCCAACTCCTGAGACTAATGGAGGGATCTCGTCCTTAAACAGGTGATGATACTTAAAATTTTGTGCTGAAATAGTTTGCTGGGTAATCTAACAGCTTAAGTGACAAAAAAATAAATAACGGCAAAAGAAAGTCAAATTGAATTAGTCATCTAAATATTTTTAAATGATCTAAAAAAAAAAGAAAAGAAGAAGCTAATTTGGGCAAAGTGCTGAAGACTGTGAGCTTCAACATTGCACTTGTTGGAGCCCAGCTGGCTTCACATCATCTCACATATATGTCTAAAACTGCAAGATGAGCTGAGAAGTTTTTTTTCCCCTTCGGGACTTGGATAAGAAAACAAACTGCACATGAATCATTCTCCATGCAAAATATAGTTTTGAATGGATGTGTGTGTAGGACCTCCCTTGATGGCACAGAGTTGAACTGGACCAGTTATGTTTCATGTGGGAACAATAAATAATCAAGATTGCTTTTGCACAAGAGCAGCTAATAAGACTCAGGTAGCCAAGAGAGTTCAAACAGCATGATGTAGACTCCTTAAACAGGATGGAAAAATCTTTGACTGGAAAAGCAAGATGAAATATGCGATAGCCACAAAAACAAACGTCTCATTCAAAGTCAGGAAAAATGTAAATTCAGCAGAAGACTGACTCTGAATTTTGTCACTGGATGATAAAACTCTGAACTGGATTATAAAGGACATGACACCTGGTTCTGCTTTTAAAGGGACTTGTGGTCGACAGAATCTGCAAAATGCTCATTTAATACATTTGTATTAACATGTGCTGCCATTCCCTCTTTTATTTATCTATATATTAAATATCTTCAGGTTTTAGACTGTTGTTTGGTTGCATTTGCCTTGCTAAAATAAGCAAATAAGCAAGCCTTTCATGATAAAAAAAAAAAATTATATATATATATATATATACATACATATATATATATGTTGCTCCAATATTTAGCATTAATGGAGCATTAAAAGATGTGCAAGTTCACATTGCTATGTTTTATATTGCCCTCACCCACACCATCAGGGATGCTTGTACTGAACTGAGTGCTGTAACAAGCCAGATGGTTCCTCTCCTCTTTACCCTGAAGGACGTGGCGTCCACGATTACCAAAAACAATTTACGATATTGATTGGCCAGACCACAGGAGAGCTTTCCACTTCCTCTCAGTCTATCTTAAATTGACTTCGGTCAATTACTAAATCTTGTTTATGTATGGATTTCCCTTGAATGGTAGAGATTTAACTTGCAATCATGAATTCAGTGGCACACTGACACTGACAAAGTGTTGCCGAGCCCACACAGTGACGCATCTTGTTTGTAGTGCTGTTCTACCATAAGAACAGAAAAAAGTCATGGCCAATCAAAAACTGGTTCTCAACATTGTTCATGTATACAATAATTTTACTGATATTATGTAACACATGACAAAATGTCCAAATTCTACATAATAATGTGTTTTCAGTCTGAAACTGATTGACTGTTAGGCCACACAGTGAGGAGAGTGAGTAGTGACGTCGTCCCTCCCTTCCCTTCAGAAATGTCTCGGCCTCTCTGAGATTCTCTTTTTACCACCAATCATTTCACCGTCGTGTTGCCAATAAACCTATTTAGGAGTGAGATGTTTATGAAGTGTTTATTTAGCATAATACATCTTTGAATTTCATTTCCCCTGTTGCATCTGTTTTGAGACATGTTGCTGGCATCAAATTCTAAATGAGTATGTTCTTGCATACATTCTTCTATGATGCCTCTCTAGTACAAAGAATGCGTTCTGCAAATCATTGTGTTCTGTTTTTATTTTAATTTAACACGGCATCCCAGGTTATTCTGCAGATGAAGCTGTATATTCCGGCATTTTGTAGACTAGAGGATTACATTTTTTTTAATAATGAAGAAATTAATCAATTGTTAGTTGTAGCGCTACACTAATTAGCCAAAGGGAAAGGCAAATCAATGCACAAGTGTGACTGCGAATACTAAAAACAAAGCTTAGCTCTCATTAATTAAATGTAAAGTTGACCAGTTACTAAGAATGATTTAAAGAATGCATTTGTTTGAACTTTATGCCTGTGACTGAGACCCAGTAAGAGAGCTGTCTGGATGACTTGATCTGAACGCTCAAATCCCATCCATTAGCATCCTGGACGAGATTCTTCTGATCTGCAAACAGCCTCAAGTAAACTCATTTTAGTGTGCTCGTCTCTCCTCTCGCCGCCTGCCCTAAAGGGATCAATACCAATATGAAAAACCTGGATTCCATTCTGAGTAGACCACACCGGCGCCTTTCCCTGAATACAAATCACATCACACCACATACCCACACTATAACAGCCTGCAATAAAATCCCAGGGGAAGGCAGCATCTACAGAGAACTCCATTTGGGGCCGAAATCAGAGGCGGTTGCCTTTCAGTGCCATTCAGATGATCAGCAGGAGGTGGAAACTGCAAGGGAAGCTGAGGTTAAAACCTGGTAAACATCACAATTATCTCATATCTTTCATTTTCATCTTTGCAGCTCAATGCGAGTAGTGCTGAGTGGCTTTTCTACATTCTAAAAATACGAAGAGCCAAAAAACAACAACAGCTTGAGGCTTAATCACTGAAACTACATTGTAGAATTACCATATACATTCAACATGATGAATTCAAAATGTTTTCATAATACGGAAGCAAGATGCTTTAGCAGCCTATCTGTAGTCAGCTGCCTGTTTAGACTGATAAATGGAAGTTAAATATTTGCTCGCACAAAAGCACAAACTTTAATACAAATTGTCATATTGAATGTACCAAGTATGCCTACTGGCATACGTAAGCATTAAACTGAGAAAATAGAGCCCCCAAAAGAAAAACTTATGTTATGGCTTCAAAGAGGATTAAGGCTAACCACTCACTTAAAATACAACTGTCGCCGCTTCCAGCTAATCAGAAAGACACTGAAAATCACATTCTCCATAAAATCCTTCCAAGCACACCACAGCAATCAATACCAGACCACTGGAGGGCCTTATTAAAATCTCCTGGTACAACCAAGTGAGCTTCTGACCTTTAGAGACTCTTCTTCTACTTGTTACCAGTGCTACAAACTCGTACAAAGTACTTTTGAAAACAGCCATCGATTAACAGTGGGGGTGGAAGAGGGGTGAGGTGGGAAGATCGAAGTGTCCCCATGTTGTTTTGTTGCTAACAGGGCCCTTCTCAGGCCTCGAGGCAGATACGGCATCCCGTTGACAAACTGGTGATTGTTATCTCCTATCAGAGTGCAGCGTCAGCCGCCGAGGCTTTGTTTGGAATCTCAAGTTAGACTGTGCACAATGCCGCGCACCATGACAGCTTTTTACAATCCTCGAGCAGAATACGCAGCTGGCAGGGGAGAAGATGAGAGACACAGACGGGGAGAAGGGACTGTTGAGACAGTTGGGCTGATGAATTGATTCACATGGGTTTATGCTGTAACAGTGAAGGGCTGCGTGATATCAAAAGAAAATAAAAATAACAATAAGGAGAAAAAAAACCCCCTAAACTGAACTTTAAGGATATATTTGATTAGAAGGCGTTGATTTTGAACAAACAGCCTTCCAAAAATCAATCAGGCTCCTCTTGTGCTGCTGTAATAACACACTTAAAGGGTATTTTTATAGATTTACATTTTAGAGAGCAATATTTGGCTTCGGCTGTAAGGATGAAAGTAAGATTAATATGTTCATATCACTGCCTTACATCAGAGTACTGTCCCTCTGGCTGAGCCTTTATCATTAAGAAGAAGAGTCTGCCTGTGAGTGCTGTGACCAGGTCAGTCAGAAAACGTGCTGTCTTCATTGCTCCACCCCACAGGCACAAGCAAAGCCTCACCCCAAATGACCACTCATCCTTCTCCAGATCTGCTGCAGACAATCCAACACTGCCATCGCTTCAGCCGGTGCTGTGTCACCTCTCAGAGCAATCACAGGCGGACACCACCCGCCACAACAGAGCAGACATCCGGGGGATTTAGAGACAATTGGAGTTGACTGGGGCACAACCTCATTTATACAAAGCCACCCAAGAGTTAGACATGTCAGTCTGACTAAAAAGGCTTACTGCGCTTTCTGACAATTCATGGTGGCTGTAAGCCTGGTTCAACACACCAGCATCAGCCTGGATCACATTAAATCCTTCTGACAGGTCATCTTCTTCCAATCTTGATTTAACCATCAATTCAGACAATTAAACAAAATGTCACATTTTCCTCAAAATGAGCGTACTCTTCAATCCATGTCCAGTGCAGTTATGGTTTGACTAGCTGGAGAGAACTACTGAGCTAACAGTCAATAACCTCCAATCACTTCTTTGGCAATTACAAGCAATGATTTACTGCAACATGACCACCACCTACTAGAGTTTTTACTTTTAAATCAATATCACTCCAGGTGCTTGTTTTAACTCTTGGCCCGTTATCACAGAAGTCATAAATCTGTGCATCAGAGAAGGTCTAATTTATTCCTGGAGAGATAAGTAAAACATCTGACATAATCCCTGACGTGATCGCAGCCCTCGCTGCTAGATTTATTATGGCTTACGTGATGTACATGACGTGGTCTTTTTATCGGCTTTGAGGAGGGTCTTATTTAATTGTCTCTGCAGATTACTAGAAAATATGCAGAGATGATGAGCACTTAACATCACTTCAACGTTGTGAATATTCATTAAAGGGTGTGTAATTTCAGCTAGAAATGTGTGCGCCACACTTCGCACAAATCAGCACATAACCCGATGCTTGACACGAACATTTCACTGACCTACTTCAGCTGCGATTTTTGGCATAAATTCAAGTGTTTTATTATATGATACTTGAATCCTCTTGATGGAGACATTTCTAAAATGGGAAATATCAAAAAAAAATGCAACAAGCCTCTTATTTGATAAAAAAAAAAAATAAGTCACTTGTGTTGCAAGCTGATATTCTATTGTGTAATCGCACCTTTGCTGGAGGAAGCCGATGAATGGAGCAACTCCAGTGCCTGGGCCAACCATGATGAAGGGTACTGACGGGTCAGGGGGAGGTCGAAAGGAGGAGTTGCGTCTCAAACTCACATGGATCTGGTGTCAGAGGATATTAGAAAGCATTTAAAATAATGAGAGTAATTACAACAATGCTGAGAAGCCACTGTGGGCTTGCCAATCAATCAATACTTGATATTCTAAGATATACTAGCGAGAACATGCATAAGCTTCAATTGGAACCAGAGAGTATGTGGTAGAGACACAAACAACTGGCTCAAAACACACTCTCTTTGCATGTCGCATGCAGTAAAGATGAGCTTTCAGAGTAGCCTAAGACATGTAGTAGAAACCCTTTGAATCCCAAAACAGCACAATTTCAAACCATTGTGTTCGCCTGCGTTTTTTTTCCCTTCTAGTACCTTTTGAACCATAACACTGAAAGGAGAATGGGGCAGTCAACCTCTCTTGCCATTTTATTGGAAAAATCAAAACAAAGAAAAAGTAAGGACCAGTAAAGCTTACCAGCATTTCAACCCAGCCAGAACAGGTCCATCTATTTTTCCTCACCCTATGAGTGTTCGCTTACAACTACTACAGCACTTGTACCAGCAAATATGAGCACTTAGAAATTTATCAGCCAAGACCACAAATGTGCACAGTCCACTTTCAGCTTTCTCTACCCCAGTCTACTCATTACCTTTGGCAGCGCTGGGCTGCTGGACGATTCAGTCTTCCCTGGGAAAACCAGGCCAGGATTGATGAGGTCAAACAGCCAGCCAGTACACAAGCCTCGCCTCCCCGCAGGCCGGCCAGAGCATGCTGGGATCTCTACCACGTTGAAGACAAAATGAAGCTTTCCTGGGTGTCTAAGATGGGAGCTACAGAGATGGCACCACAGATGGTTTGAGATGGAAAAAGGCAGAGACATGGGGAAACAGCAGCATGTGAGAATGTGTGTGCGAAGCATACAGACAGACGGTGATGAGCAGGGATGGAGTGAAAACAGAGTGAAACACAGGCAGGCAGGCAGAGGGAGAGCAGAAAATTAGGAGAGATTATCTCAGGCCAATTGCTTCAGCATGGCCATTACTTACAGCTACCTATTTTGAACAATTTCAACTGTTTAAATAAAAGACATCTCAGGCACGACAAGTTCTACAAATGACTCAGTTTGGAGGAAGCATTAGGCTATGTACACACTTGCAGGCAATAATGCTCAATTCAGATTTTTTGTGAAATCAGATTTTTTTGCGCGGTCGTTCACATTTCCAAATGTATGCGACTTGTATGTGATCTCCTCTGTGAACTGCAAACAAACCTAAAAGTGTTCTGCATGTGCAGGAGGGGACAGAATAACGTCACACGTATCGAGCGTGCTCAGTGTTTGCAGAATGGTCCGCCGTGGTTGCTTGTTTTTCTTCCCGCTTTTCGCGTAGCAGGATGCATAGTGATGTTTGTCGAGTACCAATGACGTGCAGTTCGTGTGAATGCAGCCTGGCTGTACAGACACAGGTCACATTTGAAAAGATCACATATGTATCGGATTTATGACCACATATCCAAGTGGCCTGGGTCACATTTGTAAAAATCGGATCTGTGTCATTTAGGCTGTCATGAAAAGATCAGAAACAGGTCTGATTTGGATCACTTCAGGCTGCAGTGTGAACGTAACCATATAGTCTTCATCCACTATATCTAGTAGTGTTTTTTTGGATCCGACTCTTAAAATTGGCATCATTTTGTTTATCAGCCCCCTTAACACAAATATTTGTATACATATCTTTAATTAAATCAGAATGTAATTTCAATTACAGAAGCATGCTCCAAGAATATAAGCTTCTCTCTTTTTTGCCTCGATAAAGATGCCTCTCCCTCCTCTCTATTCCACTCTTCACTGCCGGCTAAAGCACTCTCGCACTCTTATCCTTCACTCACCGGTTCCTGTGGGCCACTGGAGACCTCTATTGACCACAGCATCAATAATGCAGGTCTCTAATGTCTCTGCATCATCTGATAAACTACAGCCACCCTCTCTCCTGTCCATTCCCCATGTCTCTTCGCACACACACACACACACACACACACACACACACACACACACTCTCACACACACACACACCCACACACACACTCTCTCGCACCCCTACACACACACTCTCTCTCACACACACACACACACACACACACACACACACACACCCTGTGGGAACCTGCCGCTCCCACCTCTGAGTACCCCACCCCCCCCTAGGATGTGAAAGTACCCCAGAACCCCAGAGCGCCGGCCAGACA